>QGDY01000071.1:0-69518 GCA_004367095.1 Fusarium nanum | reverse complement strand
TTTCTAACATTACACCCCCTTGTTCACTTCAAGTGCTGTTGGTCGAGTCGAGTCTTGCTTGTTATTTATTTATTATGATTATTATCATGCGCCTCGAAAAGCGGTTCAAGGCTTGTGTTACCATCCCAGGAGCAGCATCTGATGAGCTTGAGAGGGAACGTGGCATGAACTAACCAGAACAGATGGATACGACAATAATAACTAATCAGCCGTCCATCCATCCATTACTATGCAGCAGAAAATACTGCCCTTGCACTTACGTAGCTCGACGTACAGTACGTAGGTAGGTACTGTACTTTCATCGAAGATTAGGTCCCTGTCCATGTCCCTCCCTAGTAACTTAGTATTAGTATGGATGGCCCATGAGTTAGAGCAAGCAATTAACCTATCCACTGCGGCCCGCCCGCCAGGACAAAGAGGGGTTCCATTCTAACCAACAATGGACTTGTCGAGCTGCCACTCGCATTTCGATCTGAAAACTCAATCAATCCGCAATAACTGACTTGGAGGAATGGGAAAGGAAAGGAATGTCTAAGGTTCGGCCGGGGGTGCGGCCGATTTGTAGGGCCAAACCGCCTCAACACCACAGGTCATCAGTGACAGGGGTAAACCAACCGATATGGCTGGATTGAAATGGGTAGTCTGGGTTGGACTGGCGGGGCTCGATATGTGAAAACGGGGAGAACCACTATTAGTCCGTTGTCTGTGTTATGCAAGGAACTTAACTTGCCTTGCCTACCCGTCCATACCTACAACACAGATGTAGGTAGTCTACTATTACCAGAACCAGATTGCTGAGGTCTGTAGTACCTGCATCGCATCGAGCTCTTCCAGCAGGCCTGGCCTGGCCTGGCCCAGAGTCCATGTTCACGACCTTGTCTTGGGTGGCCTTCAAAGATGGTCTGTGACGTTGGTTTGCATAGTGGAAACGGCCGTTGCACTCCTGTTGAAGTTTTCCTCCGTTGTGATACCCAGGATCGCATCCATTTGCAAAGTCGTTTGTCTTTCCAGACTCCCGGTATGTGTTTTTGGCCGCGGTGCGACCTTGTTTCACTTTCGGAATACTGTGGTATGGAGACGAGACCAGTGCCGGATCTATCTCAATCAAGAACTTGACGGAGCCCAACAACCTCCCAGGTATGGAGACTCAACCACACGTCAGTCTCAAAGTGCCGTTTGGTTTTCCCTCGTTCGCGTTGGTCCTGTCGCTCTAACCGCGCCGCGATCAGCCATTGATCGCTGTCATTGTGGAGGGCAAGGGTTGCCGCTGTTGGTTAGAAGCGCCTGTGTTTCGGGGCAGATACCGATACCCCTAGCCGACGACGGTCTTGTCTCTAGTTATCTTAGCATCAAGCCAGCAGGGAACAAGGGGCCTCGAAGGAGGGACCAACTATTACCATTCAGTTAGCTGTTGATCTGATAATTAGCTTGATCGACTGATCAGACCCAGGGAGATATGACCAGAATCGAGGTTGGTAGTAGACCATAGGCTCATCATGTTTAAGTCATTTCTTCCTCAAAGCTCTCCAGCAGCATACCTGTCGGTTTTCCTTCCGAAACAGCGGTTTTTTCTTCTTCCAGTGCTAACCAACATGTAAGATTATTGGTCAATCACTAACTTAAATGCTCACAGACGCCGCCCATAGCGGAAGCTTATTGGATCATGCCTCTTGATTTAATGTTAGTCGACAGGAATTTGTCTTGGATTCTGTGCCAGGTATGCAAACCGATGGCCATGCCCAGAGTTTTACAATTAGAAGCTCAAGGCTTCAAGATAAAGTAGCCTAAATATCTGGATCATTTTACCTCTCAGCAGCCAAGTTTTTGATACCCTAACGGCAACCAGCGCCAGTCCACGACAACTGCGGAAAGGAAAGAGCCCAACGGAACAGACTGAGCTTGGTCCTTCCCTTCAACCTTTCCCATACGCAATTGCCCTCCACGATGCAAGTAGGTACTTGAGCATTGGCAGGTGCAGTTACATGATCAGGTGACGTTGCCATAAACGTATTCAGAGAAAAAGATCATGGATCCATCTCATTCAACTCTTTCATGTAACAACGACTCTCATTTAAGAACACCTATTCATAACCAAAGCCAACCCAACCCGATGCTTTGGTTGGCTTCCCTAGTGCCCGCTCGCTCACTGTTCGCTGCGGTGCGCCGTCGCCGCCACCAAAAAGTCACCCGCCTGTTGAGCGTTCCTGCAAACTGCAAACACTAGCCATCAGTCCCACGGGCCCAGGTTGCACGAACCCGCCATTTCAGGCCTTCCTTGCGCTAGAGGAATGCTCCGGAAACTAGCGCACAGACCCCTGTCGTCCAAGGCTCGCTCTTAAATTATTGGCGCTGGACTTTAGCGCTGTTTGGTCCACGCCTGTCCTGCTACGTTTTTCTTTCTGTCCCGTTTTGGCGGTTCTTCTCCATTATCAAGTTACTTGCTCCTCACCGATAGACCTTGGGGTACCACAACCAGATCAGGTTCCTAAGCAGGCATGCACATGCGTGCCATTCATTCACCCCGACAGGCTATCTGATGGGCTTACCTCCAGCTTTTCACTCATGTTTTTATCAGCAGTTTGTCATTTTGCGTCCAATACTTAACCTGGGAAGGCCCTCGATTTAACCAGGTGCAGGTCAAATCACGAAACGTTCGTACGAAGCCATTGAGCTACAGGTTGCACTGGTCTTCTCGAAGCCCCGTATACCTATTGTCACCAATCGACCCACGCAGTCAAGTGTTAGCAGAGAAGGGCAGCTCGAATGACACAATCTCTAACCCGACCAACCTTCGTTCCAATACGCATCCTAGTAACTAGGTGTCGATCTAAGTCATAGCCCTACCAGGGCACTCTCCGTTTTATCCAGCGCATCGGATTCGCGATGAGCCAGCCCTCACAATTGGGCCTATTGGGTAGTCATACATTTGACTTCTCGTCAATCATCTACGTGTGTACTCATCTAACATTTTTGTGTAGTAACTTCTCCTCATAACATTCTTTGATCATGGTCAACTGGCTCGTTGTCTGACTGAGCGGGTCATTTGTTAATATTAAAGTTTAACTCGGTGATGATGGAAACGAGCAATTGCATATCGAGAACCCTGAAGTATGCCTTACATTGGGAAACAAGGGAAGGCGGCAAGTCCTTCTTATCACGCGTCCCTTGTCAATATGGACCAAGAACAACCTATAGCGCACAGGATACTTATAGAACATGCTCAATGCAGGCCCCTGATCTGATGAATTTGACAAGACGATAAGAGGTCACTGGTACTTTTCCTGATGGAAGATCATTGACTTTCGGTTTCAGACCACTTGCATCAGACGTTTTGCGCATTTCAACTTGCTCATGTGCAACTTGGAATCTCTCCTAGGCGATAGCAGAGTGGCTGCTGGATGTCTTGACTGTCTGCAATGTCTCCTCTGACTTGCTGCTTTTGGATTATGACTCCAGGCAGCTTCGGCCAAGTGCTGAAGGGACGGTTTGCCGAACCTCAACTAATGACACCTCCAAACCCGACGGGCAGGCAGTCTCCCCATTCCCTACAAGATGCCACCAATCAGAAGTCATGACTCGTTTTCGCAAGGTGTACAGAGTATGGAGTAACTTCATGCAAGTTCTAAAAGAGGACAAGATGAGGATGTTAGTTACATGCATCCCTGACCTTGCCTGCTCACTCCCGCGCTAACCCAGATTACCAGAGGATTGGGTCAAAGATGGTTTTCTCGTAGATCCCACAGAGCCCTTGCCAGCTAAGAGGTCATGCAACCTCGCGACGACTCCGCTGGAGGAAGAAAGTCTGCCCTACGAACTGACTTCCGCAAACAGGTCTTTTTACGAGAACAAATCAGTCTGCTAGCACACACAGAGTTACATAGCCGAATAGGCACCAAGTTCACCATGGCAGGTTGTTCACATGGGTTTTCCTATCCGTCACGCTGCAAGCTATGGTGTTAGGTTTTAGCCATTCTAATGCCACTAACCGCTCAGGCACAGACTGCAACTCGTACGACAAAAGCTCACTTGATCTCCAGCTGCGAGGCCAAAGAAGACAACAGTGTAGCTAATCGGCCGAGATTCTGGAACTGGTGACAGTCGTCAAGATACCGTCTGTATGGGATAACCACAAGCATTAGCCTCAATGCATCATTGGCATGGACACACAATCCAGCTCCTCACCGCTTCGACCTCTCTACCCCTCAAGATCCAGGGAATAAAGAGATTAGTGGAAGTCTCCGAGCTCGCCCGTGAGCTTAGGCACAAGTGACTAGTGCAGTGTTGCGAGAGAGTTGATACGAGACGAAACTTAGCCGACACCTTGTTAATCTACTAAGGACTAGGCTGTACCGCTCCCTCGGATCCAACTGCTACTCAGAGCGCGGATTGTACAGTACCCAAGGAGTACATGGATCACTACAACGATTAGAGACTGGACAACACGACGCACGAGTCAGTGTCAAGTATGAGCTGGAATTGGCGTGTCTGGATTTACAGAGCCCCAAATTGCGATGTTCATATTAAATTACTGCGTTATAGCTCTGGCAAAGGACTTTTTCTCGGGTGAATGCATGAAACGCTGGGATCTGGAGATTTGTACAACAAGATGGCTCATTGCCTTTCCGCACACAGGGTGCCTAATGTAAGTAAGCATATCAAGTATGTTCTTACAAATCCTGTGCTCTGGTATCTGAGATCTTGTCCATTGTTGACACGCCGTCAGCTGAGCTGACGGAGCCAGCAAGCATGTCATTAGCAGGCCAGCGACGCCGAAATTCGATTGCCAGACTCATTCATGCACGACGAGTGTGATACAATGGGGTGAGTCCGAAGCCCCTGGCTGAGACCTTCTCGACCGCTCTGAAACTGCGTAGGTATGTACAGGAGGGTACTGTACATATGTACGTACCCCTCAGAACTGAGGCCAGCAACAACCCTTGTCGTCTGTGCCGCTTTGGTTAAAGACCCGACCCGTCCCAGACTGTCGGGTCGAAAGGTGGGGTCAGTGAAATTGACCTGGTGAGACGAGTACCTTGGGCTTGGGTGAGGTTTGGCCAGGAGCACAGAAACTATGGATGCCAAGACAGCACGAGAATAAACACCAATGCAGGTTGCCATATCGGTTAAGGCAGATATGTTTCTATATATGATCATCAACGAATCTCTTCAAGTGCCCGTTTAGGTAGGTATGCCCCGTGATCCGCAATCTTACAACAGCGAGAGTGCGCAAAACCATATTTGAATAGGAAAAAGTTCCTGTCTCTAAATCCATATTATGATTAGGCCAAGGCTTACTTACGCAAAGCACAGACGAAGTTGATCCTTCCTTCACCACCGACGCAACAAGGCGCCGAGAAGCGTTGTCCCGCTGATCTTACAGGGTCTCATTCATTTGGTCGAGCCAACAACACGCGATAATTGGTGGCTGCATATCACATCTGGTCCCAGCCCCCGGGGCCGACCCTAGATTGAGTCTGCGCGCGTTCTCAGTCACCTCACTTCGTCCTTCAATCCCACAGCTGCGGACCAACAGCATAGCCCTAGCTCTACACGGGTTAGGCGTGATCCACCCGACAAGGTACAAAGCGAAACGAGCGTCGTTTTGAGAGACACAGCTGTACCTACGTATGTGTATGCATCTTCATACATGAGTTTTGTCACCTGTCGGCCTCCTACGTCACCTGCGAAAAGCAACTAGGGTTCTCGGCTTGGCAGAATAGTGATGCACGTTGTTCTACGGATACATCGATTACAGGTAGACTTTACTGCCACTACCTACCACACCGCGACATAAACCAAGTAAACGCCATTGAGCTGGTAACTATAATATCATTTCTCTAAGAATGACCATGTTATTCTAGGTATACCATCTGTACCTATTAACATGGGGCGGGGACAAATCCCCCAATCGTAACGTGAGTGGGTGTTGAACAACCTGATATGATGGTCCCAGTCTGTTGGCCGCAAATTGCGGCGTCCACGGACTTAACTAATGCTCGACGTGTGCACACATGACCCGTGGCCCATCTTCACGACCTTGAGCTACTGTAATTCACTCAATGGGTCCCTCTTCGATCGCCTTTGTTTTCATATCGTTTCGGGTCATCACAGTACACAGGCTCAATACCCAAAACCCTGACCTTCCAAGTATGTCCAACAGACACTACCACTCATACTCACCAGTGGCCTTATGGAAGACATACTCTTTACCGTTGACGGTCAAGACACCGTCCTTGAGGGTGCACTTCCTATAGCCAGCGTTAGCAGATAAACTAGATCAATTTGTTCAAGATGTGAATACTTACCACTTGTTCTTCACACGCTGCACCTTGTCATACATGCACAGCATGATGTTGCCCAGTCCCTCATCATCGACATCGTCGTCGTCTCGGTCATCCTCCGGGTCGTCAAGATCGGAGTTGATAGCATCGTCATCGTCCTCTTCATCATCGTCACCTCCATCGTACGCGGCCGGTTGCTTGCCCTTGGCCTTGCGCGATCCCGAGGCTGTCGAGTGTCGAGTGGCCTCTTTCAAGGGTACCATCAGGCCGCCACCCTCCATGCTCTTAGCCTTGGCAAGAATCTGTTCGTGCAGCATGCGGTCGATCTCGACTCGTCCAAGTTCGCGGAAGTCGCCAGAAGCAGCCCGCTCCATCAGCACACCCTCATAATCTTCCACGTCGCCAGCACCATCAGTCTGGCCGTTTTGAATGTGGGGGTGCCCATTAGAGGGGTGCTGCTGTTGCTGTTGGGCAGTTGCTGCGGCCATCTGCTGACGATACATCTGCTGTTGATGTTGTTGTTGCTGGGTCAAGTTCGGCTGCTGAGTAGGCTGTTGCTGTTGATGGATCTGTTGTTGTTGGGGCAAAGCAGGCTGTTGTTGCTGGGGTTGCTGCTGCTGACCCTGCTGAGGGTGTGGCTGTTGCTGCTGATGCAGAGCGTTGATGGAACCTGCGGCGCGCTGTCCATATTGAGCCTGCAGTTGCTGGGCAGCGCGGTTGGCAGCCACGTTGTTTTTGTCATTCATGTTGATATTGGGGTTGGTGTTGGCGTACTGTTGGTAAGCCATTGGGTTACCCTGTAAGCCGGGCTCTTGCTTGATGGACACGGGGGATTCAGTCTTGACATAATTCCCTTCGGGCTTAACACCATTCTGGACTTGAGGTTGGGCCATCCCTGGCAGAGAAAGTCCTGTAGGGTTGTTGAGTTGAGGCGAGAACTGTGCCTGGGCATGAGTTTGGGGGGCTGCCATTGCAGGTTGTGGTACTTGTACGGGAGGAGGGTCGGGCTTTGGATCCCAAGGAAACGACGCGACGTCAAGTTGGGTGAGCTTTCGTTGCCATCCCTAGTTTTGTGAACACGTCAGTTATATGCGGCTTGATCATGATATAAAGATACAACATCGTTCACGGTGATGGAGAGAAACTGTGTGTTGTCTTTGTGTTCAACTGCACAATTTTGCATCTTGCAAGACAGCAATGCGAAAATATGCAGTAAGGTAACAATCTCCAAACTGGAATACGATACTGCAGGAAACATTAAGAGAACGGGGCACAGCAGGGCAGGATAGAGCAGGCAACTACATGATTGAGTGTGAAAGCTGGAGGCAGTGCAAGTGTAATACGGGTAATACGTGAGTGGTTGATGGTTGATTCGATGGATTCAAGTGGGTAGGGTAGGTATGAGTGAGGAAGGATGAACTGAGAAATAGTGTTTTGAGCGGGCCAATCAGAGAGTAACGGATGTCGGCGGTAGGAGTCACAGGGCGGAAGGCAGTCGCAGCAGGGGCCTTGGACTTAAAAAGACCCAAATAGTGCTGTGTCGCCCCCTCCACTCCCCCATAACCCGCCAACTCCCTCTGCTCAGTGCAGTGCCTACCCGATCCGAATCAACTGCGCTCCGCTTTGACCAAAATGCCATCTTGAACATTCGGTCTTGTTTGAGGCGATATAATGCGCCCAAACATGGTCCTTTGCTTTTGAGATATCCGTTAGGGTTACGGGAGCACGGCAGAAACAAACAGACACTCGTCTTTGTTGATGATGAAGGCTTCTTCTGCTCAACCTAGGCAGCATCCGAGAACGGAGCGAGACGAATCAGACCAAACGACTGAACGGAAAGAGCATATCTTACCTGTCTGAGCTCCTCCAACACCGACTCTTCGACGCCGCTTTCCTCGAAGTCAACTCTCGAGCTATTGACAACGTCGTCAATGATGGCCTTGTAGACGGCCCCGACTGCCTGGTTTGACATGATTATGTCTGTTCTGCGAGGCGATTGATCGATTCGATTCAATAGTTATCAAAGCTTGGCTCCGAATCTCGACTTGGATGCCTTGTCAAGTTTGCGCCGTCCAGTGGATGGTCCTGTCGTTGTTCTTGTTCTAGGCAGCAGGTGGTCTCGACGTTGGTGAAAGCAAGGAACAGCTCTTCGTCGAGCAGCGCGAACAAAGCAGTCTTTGGAGAAGGCAAAGTTTTTTCTTTTTTTAGAATGCAAAAGGTGAACTGTCGGTGCTTGATGACCGTGTTTGACGTAGATGTTTATCCAGCACTTGGCGATAGCAGTAACGTGCGCCTATCTGTAGAAGCTCTGAGAGAGCAGCAAAGGGATTAAAAAAAATATCAAATGGTTCTTCGCTCGATAAACCAGAGGAAATGGAAATAACAAGATCGAAATCAATTGTCAACCGCGTCGCACGGATTCAGAATTCCGAAGAGGGTCTTGTACCAGGTCGGGATGCGGTTCGGTGCGGGTGCGGCTTTGTGATGTGATGTGCAGTGGGGAGAGTTGGTAGCCTGTGGTAGATTTCCGTTTCATCAATTGCTGAGGGCGCTGACTCAGCACTTTCAAGGCGGCCAACCTCCACTATCACTTATCACTGGCTGGGGCGCTGTCCAACCTGGGAGAGAGCGACTGAGAAGCTCCGCTCGCAGGGCTGATAGAGGATGAATTTGACCTGGGACTTTATTTGAAGTAAGCTTCATCAATTTGTATTGGATAATTTCATTGGATAATTTCTCGGTTATGGTAAAAAATAGGTGACTTGGGCTATAGCGGCTTCATTTCTCTCATTTTCCCACGTCATATGTCATATTGCTCACACAAACTCTCCCACCGTCACTCAGTCAGTCACTCAGTCATCAAGGTTATGTTTCCGCCGCATATTTGATATCTTCATCCCCTCCTAAAACAAACTCAAGCAACTAGGCGTCTTAACGGATGCGCCTCAGTATTGAATACATACTCATCCAGGTTGATCAGATCAGGGTCGCTAAAGATGAGGTAAAAATACTTGAGGGTCTCACCCATCCAAAACGACTCCATTGAATCAACCGCTCGGGGCTTCTCTCCTGCGACAGTTACATCCCAGACGGCCGTGTTTGCCAACTCTGTCTTTGTCGCTTCCTCGATCGCCTTGAACATGGTCCACGCATGCTCAGTGTACTCATGTTCGCCTGTGACACGGTACATCACGAAAACGCTTTCGATGGCCTCAGGACGTAGAATGTATCGACGGTCAGGAATGCGAGTGAATCCCTTTGGGAGGTGCTCCTTCTTTATGATGGCATCTATTTGCGCTGTGTCGCCTTCATTGATCTTGGCCTCTCTCAGAACACCTTCCCTCCATCGTTTCTCGTCCCATTGACATTCGTCCTTGGAGTCGCAGGGAATCATATAGAAAGTCTCGGGCATGATACCGTGGGGGAAAGCCTCATATGTATAGATGCAGCCCTTTGCAAGTTTGGCTGCAGCGTCCACATCTTGCTGACGATTGAAAAGTCGTCCACCCAAGGCCAGCATGCCTCCAAGGAAACACACTAGGTGCTGTCCCTGGCTGTCTAGTTCGAAGGAGGTGTTTCCGTCCTTGTTTTTGGCACGAATCTGTCCAGAGACCAGAATGTCTCTGTTTTCGGGCGTCATGGGTCGAAATAGGTTGTGCTCCAACGCTGAGTCCACAGCTTTCTCGTACATGGTTTGGTAGGCAGGTAGCTGACCACCCATCAACGCCGCCATCTTTGGTAGATATTCGTAGACGGAGTCAGCCATGGCACCAAGAGTGAAGATTGAACCTTGGTTGAAGATCTCGCTCTTTGCGTCCACAGTTAGAGGCCATTGACCTGGGAGCAAGGTGGAGTCTTGCTGTGCTGCCAATAAGTCCATAATACTCTGCGAAGCATCAAACCACTTGGGGTCTCCTGTAAGTTGTGAGAGACGAGTGAGCTCCATGCACAAGCTTCCGATCTCAGCAACGAGGACTCCGCCAGCAACCTGGTTCTTGCCTTCGCTCGCGTCGTGGAACTTCCATCGCGTGATAGGCATGTGGTTTGGTGTGTCAAAAGCCTTGTATATCATCTCACCAACCTGGACTGCCTTGCGGAGCAGACGCATGTCTTCGCTCAACTCAAAGGCAGCAAGGAAACCGCCGAGATAACGGATGTTGGTCTCGAAAATGTTGACTTCTTTGAGTTCTGTCTTGGTGAAATCGATTTTATCCACGGCAGCAACAGCTTCATTGAACTCATCACGCATGTCCATGATCCAGAGAGTATCGAGGGAGTCGACGAGAGTAGCAGCCCAGCCACCGAAGGGGTTGACCTGGCCTCCCGAGATGGGACTGAGTTCATCAGCCATCCAGGCATGCTTCTTGTATGAGTTCCAACATCTTGAAAATGTCTCTTTGATAGCCTGTTGGCGCTCACGTCTCAACTCGGCAGCACTTATGCTGAACTCGGGGAACGTAGCCTGGACCTTGGGATAGGTGACTGGAGGGGATGTAGGCAGTGGTTGTGAGGCCGAGTGAGGATAGTTGACCTTTACAGTCTTCCAGTAGTAGTTATCATCCTGGTCTTGCCTCCACAAAGAATCCTTTACGGGCCAGCCGTGCTTTTGGTTGTGGTTGTAGGGGCCGTGTCCATATCGGGGGCCAACATATTCAGGGGTGCGACCAGCCCAATAGCAGAAGAGAATCACAGTTAATAGACCGACGGCTAGGACGAGAGCTCTGCTGCGGAGGAGCATGGTAATAGGAATGGGGCCCGTGGGGACGGGGACGGGGGGGACGAAGAAGTAAGAGGTTACGATGAGTGTGGTAGGATGAAGGTTGTGGCTTGTTTCTTCTTTCTCCCAGTGATGTAAAGGGCACCTGAATTGAACAGTCTTTCTGCCTGCTTACTGCTTAGGTATCTAATCTTAACTCGCGATTTTAATGTCTTACCTTATCTTGGACGCGTTAATAATGAAACAGCTTGGCATCCGTTGCATCTAATTTGCCCCCGCAGAGAAAGGACAGGTAAGGTAAGGTACCTCCCTACATTGATCTAGGTGGAGGATACATGCTTCAGGCTTAGCATTGGATGGGTCATTTTTAAGCTGTGCTACGCTAAGAATTTCAACACAACCAACACACAGTTAATTGGGTCGGACACACGGTACTCTTCAACCAAGATTCCGTCATTTCATACAGTGTCAATACTGACATGACTTCTCAATCATTGTTTGGAAACCACCTGAGAAAATATATTGATCAAACAATATCTACAATACTTTTATTGAAATTCCTGTAGCCCCAAAACATCCAATTCTTCACTGAATGAGTACATTGTATTGCCCTCTTTCTGTCGTGGCTGGAAAGTGACTTACTGAACACTCGCTACAAGTTTCTCGGCACTTTCTGCACACTTTTTATCATCTGAGACATGCTCTATGCGTTTATCATCCAGTAATAGTTACTCACATGAACAATCTCCCGACCTTCAAGCATGAACTAACTGTAGAGCGGGACTGTTTACTTCAACGGCCCTTGTCTGGGTAGCACAAATCTTCTGCATGTCGCCTATTCGAGCGAGTGGAAAAGATCGGGAAGCCCAGGGCCTGCATCTAAAGGACTCACCGCAACATGATCGATGGAACATCAAACCCTATGTTCTGTGACTTCTTCTAAAGACACGCCGCCTGCTCTTGAGTCGTGGGTTGTCACTGACCCCCAAATATTGTCCATTCGACCTGGGTCTTATAGGAACCAGATACGAACCCGGCATATTGCGTTTTCCGTGATCATGATATTGAGCGGCATTGAAACCTGACAGGACCTGACTGTACACCCGATCAGTGTTCACATGTTTTGTAAATTCTACCAAGAGACTAGCGGGCGTTGCGATCTACAGAGTGCAGTTTTGCGTATCCCTGCAAGGACTATCTTATTCTTAGGATGTCTGCCGATGCGGATTCTCATCCTGGAACATCACAGCAACTTCACACACGGACCATTCTCTCCCATTGAGACATGGTCAAGCCCTTCTATTCCCATCAGCCAGTGAAGCAGATATACATATACTTGAGCATGAGACGGGATAGTTTCATACCATGTAGAAGACCATTATTTATGATATTTGATCTCCAACTACTTTATTGCATTGAAGCCCTGGTGAAGATGTGTGATCTTGGGCAGAATATTGGCTGTGCAGTCCAGAAGAACCATACCATTTGACGTCCAAGACTCAGTATGATCTGCTCGGTCTGCTTCTCTTACTTAGACTTAAGTCAGACAAAGCTCTATCCAAACTGCTGATCAACAATATTAATGTCTACTCGGCTAGAAATACTTGTACATGGATAGCACACTCCGCTAGGGATCAGCCAGTAGGAGAGATTTCATGCCTCCTCGTTTCTCGGTCTTGTTAAGTTCCTAAACTGATGTTAATTGCTACCCATGGCAAATGGGGCAGCCTGTGCCTCTAGTGGATAGAAGACGGACTAACGGTGTTGATCTGATAATTGTACTCAGTACATTGGTTGCCATACAGAAAATATGGGAGATAGTAGCATACGTATACCACACCTGTTGCCAAACGTCAACGTGATATATCAAATTCAACACCAAGAGGAGATCGGCCAGAACTATCAAGTTCTAGCGGTCTTCCCACGGCTAGATATCTCATAGCTCTTGCTATAGTCATAAGCCGAAAGAAAGCTTAACTCCCACAAAAACATCTGCCTAGTAGAAGGTTCTGAGTACGTAGCAGAACAGTAGGATCAGTTGCATCGTCCGTTTGCGGTCCTAATGATAACATCACGTCTTATGTGAAGTTAGAAATCAGAGGCATGACAGATCATCGTTCAAGCAATGAATGTCTAAGTAAATAGTTTCAAGGATCAATGCGATCTCTCCAGGTTATCCAGGTATAGCTTGGTGAAATATGGTGGGAGGGTATCTGCTCAGCGTTGTGTCCTGCAATAGGAAGAAAACAAAAATCAGTCTAGGCAGATGAATGGAGACAGGGGTTCTATGGTTTGAAGAGCATTGATAGCGAAGAGAAGACGGCGAAAGCATTAATTATCAGTAATACTCGAACAACATTATTCTATGACTGGGCTTGGTTGTAAACAGCAAGGCACACGCAGTATGGATTCATCCGATTACATTATTCACGTCAAGTCAAAATGACACAAGAGTTATAAAACAATGCCCTTGGCATTTTAATTTCATTTCTACTCCAATTCCAATTCCATTGTACCATATAAACAAGTTCCAAACGCCCAATATTAATCCGGGTAGCCCACCATCCAGGCGGCTACATGCTCAAAAAATCCAATGCGATGCGATGTTGTGTGATGCTCCCATCATAAGTTCATGACCAGTCCGTTTCGTTCGTCTCTGCGTGGAGAAGCACTTTCATACCACGAGCAGAAGGGCGGGAAGACAACCCAAACTCCGTGCTTCAAATACAGAGACCCAAGATACCAGTGAAAGGTCATACCTACCGTGGTCCAGTTGGTACTGGTATTTATCGGATGGTCATCTGCTTGGCCATGGAAGCCTTGCTAGAAGCACCAGAGGCGCCAATGGGGGCGGTGGCACCAGCCTTCTTCTCGAAGATCTTCCAGAACTTGAGACTCTCATCAGCAGCAGCAGTAGCAAGCATCTGACCATCAGGGCTGAGGCAGCTGTGGAGGACTCGGCTCTCGTGGGCAGGGATCTCGACAGTTCGGACGAGGGTAGGGTAGCTCCAGATGCTGAGAGAGTTGTCAGGGAAGCCGCTTGAGCTGACGATCTCACGGTGGTGAGGGCTCCAGCGGAGAGAAGTGACCTGAGAGCCAGTGTCGATGCTGTTGACACGAGCGCCGGAGGTGGAGTTCCAGAAGTGGATGTGGCGATCGTAAGAACCACCACCGGTAGCGAGGAGGTTCATGTTCCAGGGGCACCAAGAGAGAGCCTTGACGGCAGCCTTGTGGTTGGTCTTGGTGAACTTGGGGACGGACAGAGATCGGGCATCCCAGATGGAGACGAGGTTGTCGTTGCCGCCAGTAGCGAGCTGAGCACCATCGGAGCGCCACTCAAGACCGCAAACCTCGGAGGTGTGGGAGACGAGCTCGGCAACCTTGTGCTCAGCGATGCGAACATCGTGGTTGTAGACAAGGCCACTTCGGGCACCGGTGGAGAGAAGGTGCTTGTTCCAGCCCATAACACCAACGCGGGTGTCGTGACCGAACATGCTTCGGATCTTCTGACCCTCAGCGACATCCCAAATCTGGACCTCACCAGTTCCGAGACCAACACTGACGTAGGCACCATCACCAGACCACTTGACGCTGCTAACGTAGGTGTCGGGGGTAGTCTCGAGGAGGCAGCTGACACTACCCTCATCCGCAGACCAAACGTAGACATTTCGCTCAAGACCAATAGCGACCTGGTTGCCGGAGCTCCAGTCGAGAAGATTGAGGTAGTAGTCATCGACAAGGCCGGGTGCATCGAGGACACGCTCGGGAGCGGTGGCAATGCGGCGGCGAAGCTGAGCAGAGCTTGTGGTGGTAGACTTGAGAGGACGGTTGTACTGCTGTCGCAGGTCGATGGGCTTAGAGGACTCAGGAGCGGCAGGCTTGAACTCCAGGATGCGTGTGTTGAGGCTCACACCGCAGGCGTTGGCAAGGGAATCTTGGTAAGCAACAGTGTTGGGAGAGGGTCGAGAGTAGTTGTCGGGCTCATCATCATCGTTGATGTTGAGGCTCTCCAGGGCAGCCAGGGCCTCGTCAGCAGCAGCAGAGAGAACGTTAGAGCTCTCTGTCTTGCTGCTCTTAGGTCGTTGTCTGTCGGGAAGATCCAGCTTGCCAGAGCCAGCGTTGTTGATGGCAGAGCTGGCACCACGGTTGGGAATGAAGCGGTCGCCACCGTAGTTGAGGGTGGTCTTGGTAGTCTTGGAGGGTTTGGTCTTCTTGCTTGCGGGAGTCTTGGTGTTGTTGCCAGTACCAGTGAGGGTGAAGTCAGAGACGCCAAGCTCGAGAGCCTTGCGGGGAGTCTGGACGCCACGGGCGATGTTGGACTTGGGGGAGTCACGGTGAGAGGTCTTGGTGGTAGATCGGGCAAGATGAGACATCAGGTTACCACCGTAGGTAGAACGGCCAGATGGTCTGAAATCATTGCTGGACTGTCTCTCGGGTGTGAAGGGGGATGAGTTCAGGTTGACGGGAACGTTGGAGGTAGAAGCCTGCTGACGGGGGGAAGGTGTCAGAGGCATGCGTCCACCAGCGGTACGGGCAGAGAAAAGTCCCTTGTGGGACTTGACAGGAGTCGACAATGCTACGGAAGCCATTGTGATATGTGTAAGTTGTGTGATATAGAAAAGTGGTATAGGTTAAGAGCGTGTAAGTGGGACTCTAGACCAGTAACCGACAGCTTGGACAAAGGTACCGAGCTTCGATATGATCCAACGAGTTCCAAGGCGCTCTTGATAGAAGCTCCTAGCGGTATTCTGTACTGTGATCAATGTTCTATAACAATCGAGATTGCTTTCACAAAGATATAACTGAGTTGAACTGGTGATCAAATGGCCGTGGCGATAGGATCTACCGAACTTCGAAACTTGTAAAATGCGACAGAAAAAAGGTTGCGGTAAAGCACAAGACTAATGCGAGGGTTTGTTCAGGAAGAGAGAAATGTAGATGAATGGGTGATAGTGAGGGAAGAAGCAGTAGCAAATTGAAGCTCATGACGGTGACTTTTTATTTACATTGCCCTCGCCGTGCATCTGGCCGGGCAACGGTTGTTAAAGTGGTCGGAGCTGAGTTGCTCCCGTTCCGCGGCCGGGCCAACGCTGACGAGCCAATTATAACACGATCATACGTCAGTGTCAGAAAATTAGGCGCTACCCAGCGTAAGAGACGAAATAATTCGGTCATCTTATGCTTTACAGGACGGTGCCACTTGCACCCATGCAAATGTCCTCCCTCATTCCCACCTTGGACGCGCCTCAGGGTGTAAGAAGAAATGACCGTCAAGACCATAAGCGACGAAATGGTTTAGTCATCTTATGCCAGCTTAGACCCCCTCTTAGGCTACTTTATTTTGGCAGCCTAAACTTCAGAGGACAATTCTTCTGCCACCCACTTGACGCGGCTCTTCTTAGTGCAGGGGCGTCCATTTTCTTGTCAGTGATCACCAACTGACTGCATTTAACATCCATCGTCCATCCAACCCACCTTCATACAGTCAGTGTCCACGCAGGCGGTCCGAAAAATAACCAGGACGCAGAAGTCTATTGACAAAATAACTTAGACTTGCTTAGGGACTAAGCTTAGGGGAAACTGTCCTAACCTTTATGATACCCTTAGCTAAGTCTCGCTTTTTCTTCGACCCACCTACCACGTCCCTTACCGACGGCTCGGACTTGTGAACTCTCACTGCCACTCTCTCACTCGCTCTCTCTTCGCACTTATACTTTTTTTTTCGTCTTCTTTTTCTTTTTCATCCGTCCGACTTGCGCTGTGACATGTGCATTTAACGCCACTGATCGTTCATCGAATTTCCAAGCCATGGCTCAACCTTCAACCCCCGGGCAGTCAATCTTCGGCGGGCCTACCCCTGTCGCCGCGACAACGCAGGCGGCGGCGGCGGCGGCGTCAACGTCCTCGAATTCGCTGCAACCGACGCCGACGCCGCCTTCGGCCGCTTCGTCCAACAATACATATATTATGCCAAATTCCCCTGCAAAGGGTCGCAGCGTTGCCGATGGATACCGGCCCAAAGTCACCCGCACGCTAGGCCAGAGACCCGCTTGTCTAGTCAATGCTTCAGTGACGTATTGCGGAAATAATCAGATATACGCTTTTGGAGGTTTCGACCAGTATACTGATGAAGTTTACAACCATGTGCTGAGGCTGGACCTCGTCAGCCATCAATGGAGCCTGGTCGACAATTACGGTGATATTCCAGGGGTGAGAATGGGTACGTTGCATGCGATAACCAACAATTCATCACTAACACCATCTAGGACATACTGCGACCTTGTACCAAGGCAACAAACTCCTAGTCTTTGGCGGCGAGAACGAACACCGAACCTACCTGTCCGACCTCATCGTATTCGATCTCAAAACTGCACACTGGACTCAGCCACTCGTTTCAGGCCCGATACCCAAAGGCAGAGCAAGACATGCTGCTGTTCTGCACGAAGATAAACTATTCATTATCGGTGGCATAACAGGTCAGAACAACTACGTGTTGGACGATATCTGCTACCTCGATCTGAAAACGTTCACGTGGTCCAAATCATGGCGCTTCGTCGGCAGATTCGATCACTCGGCATACATCTGGGGCGATCGTGTCTGGGTATTTGGAGGTCTTAGTGAGGACATGGACAAGATCAGCGATCTGTGGTGGTTGGATTTGAAAGGAAGTCCGCAGTTTGATTCTCGACCCCAGATCGGTATCTTCGACCGGGGCTCGTCAGCTCGTGCTAGCAACTCTCCGCGACCTCCCTACACCATGCCACAGGCTCCTGTCGTTGGCGCCTCTGGTTACGCCGCCAACTCTCGGACAGCACAAGTCAACCCGCCTTCACACCAACTGAAGACCTATGCCCCTCTAGCCCCGGGATCCATATCTGCTCTCAAGTTTATGTCCGGCCCATCGATTCCATCACAGGGCTCCGGTCTTCACTACCACGCATACTCATCCGGTACTCTTCTCGATTTCGTGACACCTGCTGCTACCCTCACATCGAGAGAATGCTCTCTTTCTGCATTAGACCTAGGCACTCTTCGCTGGACGAAGCTTGCTGGGGGTAGGGAGATCTTCAAGACGGGCTACAGGTGGCATTACTGCTGCATGAACGAGGATGGCACCAAGTCATGGCTACTAGGATGTCCAACAGACCCTGCCGCGACTGATATAGGACCCAACGGCTATGAGGAATATCTTAGGTAAGCCCACCCGTCAGGGTGTCAGAAGAATTGGCCGTCGATAGCATAAGAGACGAAATAATTTGGTTATCTTATGCCGGCTTAGACCAACATTTAGGCTGCTTTATTTCTATACCCTAAGCCTAGGACGACAATTCTTCTGACACCCACCTGCCACCCAGCCAAATCTCGAATCGAACATGTCTAACTTGATTGAATAGTGATATCATGGAAATTGATCTTAGAAGATATGGCTTTCTTGGCGACCATTTGACGCCTGAGCCAAGGTCAGAGTCAAGACCATCTGCGACCACTAGAGCTGTGGATCAACCCTCTAAAGGATTGGGATCAGATCTGGCCAAGCTTTTCAACCAACCTCCTGAGACAGGTAGCGGTACTGACTTTATCATTACTGCACTGGCCGGCGACTATGAAGATGACGAAACTCTTACCTCCAGTATGACTCGCAATGACGAGTCCTCACTTACACAGAACCAGAGCTGGCTTTCGGCAGATGCTCCAACCTCACAGCCTATCCATGTTCATAAACTCATCTTACAGGCTCGTTGGCCTCACTTTGCTCGCCTTTACAATGCCCAGATGGCCGAGTTTCACACCAAAAAGATGCATATCCCGGAGCCTTACAGTGTAGTCAAGGCTTTCCTCTACTATCTCTACACAGATAGCATCCGTGGCACGTCAGACAATGACAGCGACGCTACCACGGCTCTTTCTGACGTAGCGGGTCTTCTCGTCATGTCGAATATCTACAACATCCCTCACCTCCGCCTGCTCTGCGTGAACCGTCTAGCCAAGGAGCTCGACGTCGACCATGCTTGCATCATCTGGTATTGCGCAGGACTCGCTAACGAAGAGTGGTTGCGCAAACGTGCCGCAGGATTCTGCATGATTCACTGGGGCCGTGTCGTCCGTACTCAAGGCTTTGTTCGTCTGCCGCGTACCGCACTTGTCGAGCTTTCCCAAGAAGTTGACATGGAGGGACGTGTTATTGGCGGAGAAGAGCTTGAGTGGGGTGGCATGCATGACGGACATGATGCTACTCGTAAGGAGAGTATTGGCAGTAACCAGACGCAGATGATCGAGGATGATGACGACGAAGGCATGGAGATGAACTGAAAGCTATCCTCTAAGGCTTAGGATATCAAAATGAAATCGACTAGCTGCTAGTCTAAGCTGGCGCAAAGGGTCTAAATTATCTTATTTGAGGCTTCTGGCAGCTAATGCTTAGAAGTTCCATATCTACTCCACGTCAGTCAGCAACACGACCTCTTAAGAAAGCTCAACAAGTGCGGTGGTGGCAGGCAGATGGCCAGGTTCTTGGGTCCGGAACTCATTATCCACTCGCCTATGTGGTTTGTCAGAAGGATTCATGTCCCATGAAACTCGGCACCAATCTCCGCATCCAACAAAGTATCTGATCAGCGCTATGTTACGAGTGCACCTGCCGGAACAGTCGGTACCTTGCTTCCCTTGCTATCTCACCTGCTTCTGTATGATCTTTTTCCCTATCTTGCCCAGGTGTCGACGAGGTCAAATTGGCACTTTTGTTAAAGTGAAGCCAAGGGGAGGGATCGTGCAACATGCGCAGCTTTAGATGCGATGCCTTCTACCCGGTGGTGCAGTTCCATGAATCGATGGTAGTACTTGTTTATTGGCGTTTGTACGAGGCTTATCTTTACTGTTTTAAACTCTTTTGGGCTGAATGGCTCAAGCATCGCAAGGCGTCTTTGGTATTTTTATGTAGTCCTCAGCTATGATTAGGTAAAATAGATATATGCTAAATGCACGATACACTCACTCTCAGTTCCCATTTCCTTGACGTTTTGCAGCTCTTTAGCTTGCGCACACTCGTTCAGTATCACCGGAAATTCTTACTGTTAGAGAGAGGTCACGTCTACAACAAGGATGCTTAAAAACTGGCCAGGTCACTGTCGATCTCAAAGGCTTGTTGGTGCAGATCTCTATTACGACCCACTGTTTATTGCAGATAGAAGTGATCACCAAGCTGTTTTCACAACGTCACAGGAGTTTATGGACATATTGCAAACAAAAACGTCTGTTAGGCTAAAACAACTCTCAGCACGACTTTTGATTTCGAAACAATAACCCCCAGACCCGGTTCATTGGAGGACAGGCCAGGCTGTCCAGTCTATGAATTTGCTTTTCATTGTTTGACCGACTCCATACCATCCTCGCTTTTAATATAAAGGTAGTGGGACAATGGCAACTCTGCAGCCAAATAGTCGCGTACACTAACCAGTGGAATAACCAAGAACGTCAAAAGCAACGCGAGAGACCCTGTTTCCCAAGGGCCCATGTGAATGCCAGTTTTCCCAACCCTCTAAAATCATGCAACAAACAGCTTTTTGATAACAGAAACTAAGATAGAGAAACGAAAAAAGAACTCTCATCGTTGCGCTAGGCCGGCGAGTAATTCTGCATAAGCATTCGACTCAACCAGAATACCCAGTACTACTGGTGTAGTCAAACAATCAACATAGGAATCGAATATTCGGCTTCTTCAATTGAGCGTCGTTCAACTCAAGAACTTGGAGGACGACTTCAAACAGACAAAAAGATGGGTTTGACGTCTAATTTCGAACGCTTTGAATTGGCGCCTTAACGCCGCCAGGAGGTGCAATGAGGCCGAGGCAAGAGACTGATCGTCAATGCCCGGACAGGGTATCGGCAGAAGAAAGACACAGGTAACGAAAACAGAATCGATGTCGCGGCGGCACGAGTCAAATTGGGACTAGCAACACCAGCAACCTAGGTGTATCGTATTCGTGGAATATCGCCTGTAACCTATTGCATCATTTGGTCTTCACCTATTCCTTGCAAATTCATGCCTGCTGCAAGAGCTTGAAGTTTGAAATCGGGATTGCACGGGAGAGAGTGTGCCTTGTGCTGGTTGCAACAGTTAGCATTCAATTGTCGTACTACCCACTCGAAAACACTTACATATTTCAAACCGTTCAAGTTCTTATATCGCTTGCCGCACGTCTCGCAGCTGAATGGCTTCTCCTTTTCCATACCCAACGTTCCCGGATAAGGCGCACTAGTCTCCGGGTTAACAATTGAGAAAGTTCCATCGCCGTTTTCATGGAGCTGTTGAGTTTGATGACCATGCGTCTTGTGATACTTAAGGCCATTCTGGTTTTTGTAGGCCTTTTCACAGCCAATGACCGGGCACTTAAATGGCTTGTGCTCTTCAGGCATCATCATGCTCTGTAGGCGTTGCATGATGGCCTTGCTGGTTTGAGGGTCGTTAAGTTGAGACTGGTTGATACCCAGCTGTTGCAGCTGTGCCTGGATAGAACGGTTGGGAGGGAAGCCATTGGAGCTGAAGAGGTGCTTTCCAGGGTCGTTGATACAGAAGTTTGAGTCGTTGTTGTTCTGGTTGCCATTAAAGCTCATATCACCGATATCGTTCGTGTTACCGCCCATGGGCATGCCCGGAAGGTCCTCATCTAGATCGACCTGCTGACCTTGAGGTACTTGGCCTTGTGTGGTAAGTGTAGGAGTGTTGACGGAAGAGACTGTGGGGTTGTTCTGTAGTCCGAAGCTCGCGGCAGCGGGTGTCGGCGGTTGAGAGGTTCGCAGGCCCTGGGTAAGACCGGAAGTATTCATATTGAGCTCTGGTCTCTGCTGGCCGAAGAGCTGTCTTGTCTGAGACATTCTCTGGCTGTCATCCATCTCCATAGTGCCTACAGCATCGTCCATTTCCATATCTGCAACAGCGTCCATCTCATCGTTCAAGTTCGATGGCATGGCAGAGTTTCCGTGAAGGTCGTGTGAGGATTGCTGACCTCGACTATGCTGTCCCAATTGACTTGTCGACTGTGAATTGCTTCCAGGTGCTGCTGAACCAGCTCGTGAGATGGACATTCGAGGGGCACTGGGCATGCCCAACTGCGAAAACTGAGAAAAGGCATTATTCCGGGCTGTATTTGGGCTGGGTTGTGTGTGGGCTTCTTCATAATGTTGAAGCAGATCGTGCAGGTTAGGGAGGATCTTGCCGCAGCAGGTGAAATCTCGCATGAAGTTCGCCTCCAACTTGGGAAGGTAGGAAGAAGAATGGAAAGAAGGGGACTGGTGAGCTCCACCGAATGGTGATGGAGATGTTCCTGCCATCATAATACTGCAGAATCATTTTGTCAGCATATCTCTACTCAAGACGTACGGTCACGGATTGGGCGGGAGGGCGCATTGTTTTCTGCCGCATTGCATGTATGTGGGTTGTCGCAGGGCTGTGATGGAGCCCGAAACTCAAAACGGCTCGCCACAAGATATCAATCGGCGCCGCAAACGGTGGTAACGGCAACGAATATTTTGGAAGTGTTTGGTTTTCGAGGCCGGACCGTTGTAGGAGAGCAAGCGATATCAAGTGTGGCATGACCAGAGGAGAGCTTGCTTCGAGTAGGACAACAATTCTTGTGACAGTATGTCGAAACAATGATCGGAGGACAGGATCGTGATGATGGTTAAAAGGCGGGCTGGTATGACTCACTCATCTCTAACAAAACTACCGAAGGACATGCCTCCCCAGCTCATGCCGCCGCCCATGAGGCTTCCAGCAAGAGATTCTCTTCTGTTGCGGTTCGCGTTATCCCCACGGTTGGGATTGTTCATCGATATGGGCTTGGGACCGGCGCTGACAAAAGAGTCCCGGCGGCCCATGGTAGGGTCGAGGGAGGGTCCAGTAGTCATATTGTCGTCGTGAGGAAGCTGTTCAGGATCAGGAGGATCCGGTGTCTGAATAGATGTGCTATTATCTAAGTTGGGAAAGCTGTGAAAGTCGTTCAAGTAAAAGTCGAAGTCGAACTTGTCGATGTTGGTGTTGGAAAGAATAGCAGGATCAAACTCGCCGATAGAGAGTTGGGGGGCAGCAGCTTTAGCGGTAGTAATACTACGTGACAGCACCGAGGCAGCGACAGGAGCAGCAGTGTTAGCGTGCGCGCCAGGCAGGAAATGGCCCGTGGTAGGGGTCTCGGGCTGGGGCGACGGCGACTGCGACTGCGTCAGCGAGCTTGAGCCCGAGTTGATGAGCGACCCTGGAGAGTCAGGGTCATCAGCAACAGCGGCGGCGAAGTGGGTGCTCGAGTCACAGGCACAAGCACTGGCAGTACTGATACTGGCACGGTCGTAGTTGGCGTTGGCGGTGGCGGCGGAGCCTACGACCGAGGGGGCGAGCCCTTCTGAGCGAATGATCTGAGTGGAATCCCACACCCCGGTACTGCTGGTGGAGGCAGACGCACGCGGCTCCTGGGTTCCCAAAGTGTCGCTTGGCTTCTGGAACATCTTGCCGAACGACTTCCCCATGTCGACTCAATGAGATGAAGATGAAGGTGGACTCGGGGATATTGCAACAATGCGGAGGGTAGAATTAGGCAGGAGCTTACAATAGGAAAAGGCCAGATCTGAGATTTTGCAAAGAACGGCAGGAAAGGATGATGGGGAGTGTTGGAGACAGAGGCAGGTACAGGTACAGGTACACCTGCCGATACAAGAAAGTACCTGAGGTCAATGAAGATGAGGTAGGTTAAGGTGCCAAATCACACTAGAGCAAGGTCAGGTAAGGTACACACTAACTTTCTGGAAGGAAAGGTGCTATTCCCAGGTATGTACCTGCCCTCTGGACGGTTTCGTTCAAGACGGTCTGGGTTAGACTAGACTGGATCTTGGCGCGATGTAGTCCAGGGACCCTAGTCGCTAGACTGGACTCGACGGGTACTGACAGTGACGGATGGATAATTGCAGTGATGATGTATGAAACAACCACTGATTTTCGTTGAGAACGGGTTTTCGCTAACAACTCAAGAAAGATCTTTTGCTTCAGGAGAAAAGGGGGGGGGAGGAGGAGACCAGACTTTCGAATCGAGAGCTACGCTCTCTTGATGTTCCCAGTGGCGCTGCTGCTTTTATAGGTGGAACTAGGTCGCGTGTGTCTGATCGAGGGTGCGGGCCTTCTTTTGGGTATTGGATGGACGTCTCTGCTGAAGCATCGGCGGTCAAGGTGCAGCTGTAGATGCGCAACTCTCACGCATATATGACTGTTTCGCTGCTGTAGCTTCTGCCACTGCTAGGCTTCCCTGCTTCCTCAGGCTATAATTCGAAGCAATTGAGGGGCAAAGAGAGCTCCCAAAGTTAAAATTGCTGCTTCGACCCAACTCTAATGATAATGGATGCGCCGCCGTCCCAGCAACTGTCGTGCGCAAGATCGTTGATTGGATGATTTGGTGAGAAAGAGCGGATGTGTCCCGGTCTCTCAATGCTCGTGTTTTCCTTTGCTGCTGGTCGCCAGACGAGTTTCTGCAGCTGTACAGGGCCAATTGTATTGATACAACGATGATGTAAAGGCACAGATATTTGGTCCAGAGGTTCGATGGGTGATGTGTGAATGATGTGCGAAGGATATTAATTCCTTGTCGATTGCATATATAAGGATCGATGCTGCAGTAGTAGAGAGTTGATGTCTTGAGAAGCCGTGGCCACGAAGTCATCCGATATAATATACTGCCTACTTTACTTCTAGCTGAAATACAGACTCAAGATATGACAACATACGACGGGGCATCTCTTGGACGCCCACACAACCACTACGTCTCTAGCGGAGATGGCTTGACAGTACCATGTCTTGTTACTCTGCCTACGTACCTATCTACCTACCTACCTAGTCAAGATAGGATCTGATTGACGGATGTTGGTTCATCAGTTCCTTGGTTGGCACCTGCAGCGAAGTGCTTCCCACGCCATCTTGTACACGACAATGCGTACAATATATTCCTCCCCAGTATCGCCATGCTGCCATTGAGATTGGTGACTCAAACATCCAATGATGTCTTGAACTTTGCATTCGCAGTCATTGCATTGTCCAAACCTACTACGCCCATTTCCAACATAGTTTGGTCTGCATTAAACAATAATAAGGGTCCAAGTCTCAGTCTCCATCTCGGTCCCTTAGCAAGAGATGATGCAAGGTTCAAGGGTCGCCCTTGGAATCCCAGGACAAAGCACAAGAACCAATCGATGCATCCAGGATCAGGGGTTAGCTTGTTGACAGAGGGGGAGTTACCGACAATGAGTGAAGAGAATCTACATAGTAATTCATCGAGTGATGTGGGGGTTCCAGCTACATTACTGTAGACCATGTCTGTTCATCGATATGCACCCTGCTCCAGACTGATGCTTTATTAGGATCACGCATAGACTCGATGCTATGATGAACTAAAGTAACGCTGCACATAGGCTGCATATCAACCCACAGTTAACGCGGTCTTAGATGCCCCTTCATCAAAGGTCATTGGTGTTTTTGGATTCCTCCACCATCGACTTCTGTCGTCGAGACCGGAATATTCGATCCGGGGCGGCAAGATACGGCACAGATACGATTACTATTCATAGTGCGACCTCTCGTGTGAGTCTGAGTGTTGCTGGCAGGCAGAGATATCGATGCCGCAAAAGGTACTTGTTCTAAAGTTTACACTAAGCACTTGACATGTCACTTGTGGCCAAGAGTATAACCCAGATAACCTTTTGCCTCTACGATGAGCCAGGTCTCTTCCAAGTCCTTCCCTACAATGTCGCCAAGTCGAGGCTCAACTCCTACCTAGCTAGGCCAGAACCTGATGACATAGTAACCCAACAGAGGTGGAGTTTGCTTGCGACTCCCAGTCCCATACCCAGTCCCCGTCCTAATCCCAGTCTTAATTCCAGTTCAAGTCCCAGTGTTCCAGTTGCAGTGTTACATTGTTACGACGGCGCATACATACATAATTTCGTCCAGACCTCGCAGCGCTAGACGCATCTGCGTCCTCTTGAAACTGTTCCTATACAAGGCTAGGTCCTCAAGTCATGAGTTCGGCTGTGTCTTCTTACCAAGGTAGACAAGCTTTCTGCGGTACCTGCGGCACCTGCGGCAGCCGCATTCACTCACCGCAGGGCTTCTGATCGTCTGAGACCACTCGCACTTGGCGAACAGACTAACCCAGAGTCGCAACTCTTCAGTCTTGACTCCGTGCTCGTTGGATCACGCTGCAGCGGCTAGTAATTATAATGTCCCTTCTAGGGATGATATGTACGAAGCTATGCGATGTGTGTGTAGACAGGTTCCACACATGCCACCATCAAAACGTGGCACGATAGTGTATTCGCATAGTCTCAAGAGTCTGTAAGTCTCATTTTGGCGCTGGCTCGCGCTGAATGGTACTTTGTGAATCTCAATGCCGAAGAAGACCTCGGTATGCTAGGCCGATATCAGATAGTCAGTGGAGTAGACACGGAAGATAAGTGGACCATCTAAGCCCACCGATAGTATCCATCAACGCCAAGAAATGCTCAGTTGCATATCTCTCAGAAGAGCTTCAGTTTTGCATATCTCTTTGCGTATAGAGAGGCACACGCAGTATATACAATCATGTGCGTCTTAAACCTTTGAAAGCCGTGCAAATTTCCAGCACGAGATCGAGATTTTGGCATTTTGAGAGTCAGGAGCAAAACTACGAGCTCTCAATGGTAGAAACACGATGATCAACAGCTTGGTCTACTGTATAGGTATGTAGGATCTTACTGCACAGGCGAAGCGGCATCTCGATTCGCTATAGTCCCCCTGTAGGGATTACAAGGCTGAAGTAAGACATCGAACTAACAGCGGACCAATATCTCCTTGATCAGAAACTCTGTCGGTCCGCCGTGCTGCGTCTAAGCGATATGAGACAGCTGCGCGCAACTCAGCCACTAAGAACTCGCTGTACTGAAGGATGCGGTTTGTCTCGCGATCTATGGCAAAGGTCAGAAAGTCCATCTTCTCAAGTGGGTCTAGAGTCACCAAGCTCAACTTCATGAAGCTCGCATCGTGAACTAGATAGGTGCAGTAGATAGGTTCTGCGCCTGTGAATAGGGGAGACAACCGCCAGCTTAGAAACCTTGGCAGATCCATTGGCCGAGACTGCATCACAAGGTTTCCTATCCTGTTTGAGAAAGTTGTTGAGCTCCTATGCCTCGTCTTCTCGGGTTAACGGAAAGCTTCCTTGAGTCAGGTACGAAGATCGTGATCAGAGAAAATGGTCACGGAGGGAAGCAACTTGGTGTTAGATAGGAGTTGGAACCCAAGAGACAAATCGCATCAAGGCATCTCATTCAGTGTATCCATAGCCAAGAAGCTCTCAAGGCTCTTTGGATCGAGTTTCCTAGTTGGATCTCCACAGATCAACCTTGGAGTCGGCCGCTAGAGGCACGTTTTCAGCCTTTTCGAGATAAGAGGCTTGCTAAATGCAAGCTCCTGAGCTATAATCCCAGTCTCTGTTTAGGTTCGTGAACATAGTGATTGTGGTTGTATGTAGTGTTGTGTTGTGTTTGGATGCCGATAGCGGAACCATGGCAATAAGGCAGTTTAGTTGCATCTTGCAAGGTTAACAATGACATCCGGTTCCTCGCTTGTTGGCTAACAGATGAAGCTATCTCAGGGTTCGTTTAAGCAGCTCCAATTTTTGCCAGATATATTCTAGCCCAGAAACCTCACCCTGAGCATCTATATCCATTGGCTTCTCTACGAAAACGACGATTATCATTCCTGCTTTGGATCATGATTTTACGACTCGAATCGAACAACAGATGCTGGACCGTGCTTTAGTCCTTACGTCAGAACGTAACGGGATATGCGTTAGACTGAACTCTGAATCCGATATCCCGGCCGAAATTAGCGGATGAGATGTACTGTAGATGTTAGTGTTGTATGTAGATATCACTGTGTGCTAAAGTAAAGCAACGCTGTAATGCAACGCAGTGATCTAATTTCCGCTTCCACGCAGTGTAGTGTGTCTGTCTGCTGCACGTCTTCATGCCTTGCGTCAAAGTTTGCACTTCATGACTCGAATTGACTTCTGTCCAGAAGCTTTGACGTTGACCACAACGTGGCATTCAGTTGCCGGGCTTGTACTGTAGCGAGTGTGGTTTAGTGATATTATTAGTGCTACACTGCTAATATTGTGTGGTCCCTGGTAGTGGTCCATGCTTTGCGAAACAAGGGACGACGAGATGGAGGCGTTTTGCGCCCACTAGATCTCATTACCGTTACATTGTCAACTCCATGTAACGATAATATGGCGTTTCGTATCAGGGGCTTCGATAATAATTGCCTAGTAGCTAATAAGATGCAATCCTAAAACTGGCTCCAGAGTCAAACGTCAAACTGGGATCTGGGGTTAGGGAAGGAACATTGGCGGTTACAACTTCCTTCAAGGGGTCACAGTCAGTCAACAACTTCTGAGGAAGGAACACAGTGGACGGACTTTTCCCACCTCAACCCAAATTTACCACGTCTCCCAATTGTTCTACTTGTATCCGTACTGTAGTTACATCAGTTACTCGATCGATCCTTGAACCTCAGCTGAACCAGTTCATTCATTGACTAATATTACCAGCCGCCCCGAGCCCTGCACATCCATTTTTGTCCCGCAACACTACCGTACTCCACCACAACTTGCAAGCTACCCACTTACAGTGCCATCGTCACCTACCTAGGCTTTCAGCCAAACCAAGGAACAAGGGCTCAGCGAGCATGAGTAGCAAGCAGCCTTCTCACGAGCGAGGCATTCATACCCAGTCCACTCATCCGAATCCCCTCAAACGCGGTCAGCTAATTGATGCCAACCCGTACCCAAAACGCACCCCTCATAACTCCCATGTGGCTGTGTTACTGGTTTCCGCCACTGTGGAAGCATTAAAGCTTCCATGAAAGCTTCTTTTGATTGTCATCAAGGACGGCAAGTGCCTGGGTACAGTACCAGACGGTAGCACCGTGGCTCACTTCCTAATCCAACCCTCCAAGTACCGTACGGACATGTGCTAATGGGGCATCGGACGCCGAATGTTGGCCCGACCCAGCACAGGACTAATCCAGAAAACTGGTGCCGCTGTCAATCTTGAAAGTTGTCAAGTCCCGGCCGATCATGCTCAAGCCAGTATCCTGCATTGCAGAGCATAACCGGGGCGTTTGCCCAGGGCAAGCAACGGGCCACTACAGACTCCCACCGCGCAGCGACATGACGATGGCATAGGTGTCCCTGATCTTCAACCCAAAGGGTGATTCGGACTTGATTTAGTTGACGGCCTTCCAAGGAACGACAACGTTCCAAGATCTTGTCCTTGTTTGGTTGCCCGACTGACAGCTGAAAGACTTGTTTGGCTCTAGTGATGAATGGTATGTGCCGAGTTTTGAGTCAGGTTCAGTACTGGCTACGTCTAGGTACGACCAAACGATGAGGCCGGCCGCTTTTAGGTCGTTTTCCGATCACACTCGGCCATATAACAAATCCTCGACCTATACCTACAAATGTTCTACACACATTCGGCCGTGAACAAAGCATATTGGCGGAAACGGATAGAGCCACATTTCACCGTGCCTGAGCGGCCAAGGGGCTTGTGAATCTCATTCGGATCACATCGCTAGTCTCTTTCGCGACTAATTGAGTTGGAAAACACAACCAACCTTGCGGCGATGGAGATTCTAACGCACAACGACCCTACCCATTTGGCTAGGGGTTGTCTAAGTGGGCTGACCGGTTGCAAACTGTCAATGGATCAAGCGCCTTGGCGCTTTCCATACAGAGCCTCCAATTGTCAGCCGTGCTGTAATTGTCTTTCCTCTGATTCCTCGGCGTGGGCGACGCCGCTTTTCATGTGGATTGAACTACATAATACTGTAGTTAATGCTTCCTCACAGACGGCGTTGCGCTTGCTTCTTACAGTACAGTACGCACAAATGCTTAAACGCATTCTGTGATCAAAAAAGGTTAGTACAGCCAATGGCTGGTTTCACGTTGAGGATCTGACTACCTATGCATACCTATGCATTAAGGATGCTGATCGCGTGCCCAGATTGCAACGGTCACGGTACGATGGCTTTGACAATACGACGAACCAACACATGTTCAAATGGAACAGAAGACGAAACAGTTACAAACTGAATCCAGTATGATGCAGGGTCCCAGTGGGCAGCGCTTGTTCTCTTGGCTCTTAAACGATACGGATCTTGCTTTCACTCCTAATGGAGTCGATCTCCATAGATCAGCAAGTGCTTCATCTGCTATCAAAATGTCCAAACCACGAAATGCGAGGTCGAAGATTGGTAGTCAATATTGTCGTTTGTTGAGCTCTCTTTGTGCAATTGTGTCATTGGCTGATGGTTACATCACGGCTTCACTCTGTTTTGGTGCTGAGAGTAAACGACAAGTTCTTCTTTCTTTTCCAACAATCAGTCCATTCAGATTACATCGTGGAAGATTGAGCCTACCATGCTGCGTACAGTACAAGTGTACGGGTTACGGACATTCTCTAGCGCTGTTGATGTCATCACGATCTTCATCACTTTAACGTTGCTGATCTTCGCTTTCTGGCAGTGACTAGTGATGCAGGACAGTGCTAGGGTACTATTCAATATATCGACGTCGATATAGACAATCATTACAGATGCCAGATCTCGATAAGCAAAGGACTTTATGGGTTGCATCACGAATGGCACTGATTTCATCATAGCTTGCGAAAATGGACTACAATGTGCAGATACTTGCATAGAGATCAACATCTAGAGGCTCTTTCAAGCAAGTCGGTACGGTCCCGGCGGACTACTGCTTCACAATATTCTTCCGGTCAGAAGGATGGTAATTCCACGAGTCGGTTTTCGCTTTCGCACGGGGGGGTATGATGAAATGACTGAACCTGGCAAATCTATGGGAGACGTGGTCCAACAGCCCTCCTAGCAGGTGGGCTTGATGCTTTGCATGCAAGCGGGGTTGGGATGCTGTCTCGCGGTGTTGGTGTTTTAAGCTTCCAGTTCAGGCCGGATCATCTCTATCAACGCAGATCTTTCCAAAGCAAGGCTGCCGAGGTTATGGAAGCTCAGTCAGCCCAAGAGCCCTATGTACTATGCCTAGTACGAAGCTACAAAGTTGTGCTTCCTGAATACACTCCGAGACTATCTGATCGGCGGAACAAAGTGTTAAGGCTCTTGTTATTTTCATCCGGCAAAGTGGTTCGAATACATGCACTTCCGCCTAAGTACTGTCTCGACCTTCGCTTTTACTTACGTCTTGACCGTGCTGATCATGGCAATGCCTCAGATTTCCATTGCTATGGTTTACAGTTTGCCACCAGTTGTAGTCAAGCTCGCGCCTCGCGTTACACATTGGTCACAAAGCAAAAAGTACTTGTCCAAGAGTCTAGTACTATTATGGAATTGATCTAGGACTCTTATTGTGTACCTGCCTAGGTACTATTAGGAGTAGTACTGAGGTCGGTAGCCCCGTCCAAAGTCCGGCCACGGGGCTTAGGCTGATTACCTAGTTAGTAGCTTCAAAAGATGAACGACGGGAATACCAACGTTCACAGGCGACTCAAGAAACAGGACAATTGCGGAGCGATTTTAAGGAAGAGTCCAGTTGACGCGGATCGGGCTATTCCAGACCCCTTGAGAGCTTTTACAGCGGGTTCAGATTCTCCACGTTTTTAGAGTCGAACCGGTGATGAATAATCCCACTTGATGGGTATCGAGAGACAACGTTAACGCCAGGAGCCTATGAGAGCTATGGACCAGTGTTTCGTGAACCTCATCTTAGATCTGTGTTGCTGACGTGGTTGTTGAGGCCATGGGCTGAACAATGCGCATGTCTAGTGGTGTAATCATGCCCAACTTTTGCTGGCACTTATACTGCCAGGTGCCCAGAGTGTCGAAAACAAGGCGGAAACGGACCAGCTTCAACAGCAACGAAGGGATGCTATGTCGACTGAATGGCGCTGAGTCCATTCGGAAGTGCGCGAAGTATCGTTCACGACTGTCCAAATCTGTTTGATAACTCGGCTTATAAGCTATCATCCCGTTTTCAGAGTCATTGTTTCGATATCAGTTGATCGTAGCCGCTCATTATCTACATAAAAGTAAGTAGGATTTGTTCCATGAGAAGGGAAGTATTCTTTTGTTTGAAAGAATGTGACAACTTGTCGTCAAAAGTTGCAGACAAGTTTAGGGTAGGCCAGCTACCAGGTGACAGAAATAACATCCTTTTTCGTCTGGGCAGCAAAATAAAGTAGCTCGAGTACTGGTTCAAACTGGTGTAAAGTGTCTGAATTATTTCATCTTCCAGATTTGTGGCAGCTGACCTTTCTGGTACCCTGACTACCTGACGACCGGACACAAGAGCTCTTGGGCACTGCCGAAATAGCCAATTATAGGTGCCTGTCATTTGTTGATCATGTTGGTTTTGATTTAAACAAGGGTCCAGCCATTCCCGGCACATTCCCCTCGTCATGCCATGAGGCGTTCTTCAGAGCGCTCCGATCTCACATCCATTCAAGGAACAGGCAAGTACAGTAGGCTTAGGTACAGCAAACATGGTACAACCAAGCTGAGGCGATAGGAAAGACTACAGATCTAGAACGGCGGCCTCACGTAAACGTGCCGAGATATGCTTTAAACGCTGGCTGGTGGAGCGTGCCGTTTCAAGCCGACTCCCCGAAAGCTGACGGAGAATTAGTCAGTTAGTTTATCTCAAGATGTCTCAATTGGAAATGTTGAGGTTCGATATTGTGGACGGTGATGCCGAGAAACAAGCCGCTAGTTTTATAATTTTCTTCTAGAAGAACACCCCTGAAATCTGAATCATACGGCCGGAGATGCTAACGCCACGAGAATGAACTGGGGCGGACATGATTGCCGCACCGGGTAGGCTACTGACCGCAAGATGCCGCAATTACTGCCGCTCATGAAGATAATACGGCCTTTTGCGGCGCGAGTGAGGTTTGTTGTTTGTATTTAATAAGCCACCACCCTTTACGCGTGCTTGCGGGTGAAGAAGGGATTTTACTGGATCGGGTTGAAGCTGAATTGAAGCTGAAGCTACAGTGCAGTCATGTAAGCACGTTGGGCTGTCAGGGTCTGTTGCTCTATAACAGACCCTATAACAAAAACATCCATGATGGAAATTGCTACACAATATGGCCAAAATACTCTCGCTTCACGGCGAATTGTCCGGATGAGCCGATTTACTGCTGACTATTCTGCTTTGCATTATCTACAATCAGCACATCTCGGTCCATGTACATGCAAATGTTGACCAGAATGATGCGAAAAAAACTCGCAAAGACAAAAGATGGTTCGAACTGCACTGCACTGTCTATCTACCATTCGGCGACTCGGGCATAGTTCGGTGACTGTTTGCGCCAGACGACTTCGGAAGAATCTGACATCATTCATGGCCGAAAGCCGTCATGCAAGACAAGAGGTACAGTACATTTCGACGTCAAAATTTATTTGCCATATCGTATATCCTACGTCAGTGTAAAGTTAAAAAGGATGCTTCGGAATGCTCATTGATTGCAGAAAAACACCTCTCGCTGCAACTTCCCTCACTAAACAAAACCTCGCGACTCCAATACACTTATCGTTCTCGCGCCTTTTTCTAGGTACCTCTTACCACGGAATACAGATACAGAATACCGAGCGAAAGCTGAATTGACCCACACTGGGTTTAAACCGCGCTGCAACCCACCCTCTGCTATCGTTTCCTCGTCATACGATCTTGATCTTGGAATCTCAACCTTTCGCGCCTTGGTATAGATAATCCTCACTCCCGCGACCGTCTTTCCCTCCTAATCAACCGCTCTCGTCACCAATCGCATCGCAACCATGAAGATTCTCACAAAGGAAGAAGAGGAGGCGCACTACTCTGCCGTCCTCAAGGGTGGTCTTATCGGAGGTAGTCTTGGTCTTACAATCGGCCTTGGAGGCGTTGCCCTTGCCTCAAGACGATACCCTGCTTTCCGCGGCCTCACTCTTCCCTTCAGGACCTTCCTCGTCACATCCGCCGGTACCTTTGGCGCCATCATTAACGCCGATCGCTGGTCCATGGATTTCCAGAAGAAGCAGAACCCAATGAACTTCTACGAGGATCAGACTCAGCGCGCTCAGCAAATTGTCCGCGAGAACCAGACTACCATGGAGCGATTTATGGAGTACGGAAAGGAGAACCGTTACTCTATTGTCTTTATCTCATGGCTTGCTTCCATGGGTGTCGCTTTCGCCATGGTCAGCCGCTCGCCCATGAACACAGCCAACAAGGTTGTCCAGGCCCGTGTGTACGCCCAAGGCCTCACCCTCGCAGTTCTTATCGTCTCTGCGATCTTTGAGGTGAACGACGCCAAGAAGGGTGAGGGTCGCTGGCAGACCGTCATGGTTGTTGACCCCAACGACCCGGAGCACAAGCGTCTCATTGAGAAGAAGATTCACAAGGAGGAGTACGAGGGCCAGGATCTCTGGAAGGGTAAGTTGAATATGCGATTCTGCAAGAGAATGAAGCTAATTCGTGTAATAGATATGGTTGCTGCTGAGGAGCGACGATTGGCCGCAAAGAAGGAAGCCTAAGCAAGCAAGGCCTAAACGAGTCTTTGCCTCATAAACGACAGGCTTGCCTTGCTCAAAAGCATCTCACATCACAAAATCACCTTGAGCCATTTATCATTAATACCGCTTGAAGCGAATCAATTGAGTCTATATGGAGAGAAGAATGGGGAAAATTGCACACTCCTGGTGGTATGAGTCGGGAGTTCCATAAAGTGCCGAGCCAGGTAGGAAATATGGCCTGCCATTGCCTTTTTGGACAAACACTAGAGCCAACTATTCATTTGTTTGTTTCTACTGCGATTTCCAAGGCGTGGGTGGAAATCATCATGACCTCATCGAAGGTTCTTCTGGCGCAGGTTTTGGTTGGAACTTGAATTGCTTCCATTGTATCATAGTTAGCCATGACAACAAAATACCACGAATTTTGATGAAAGCTATACACCTCAAATCTAGAAAACCACGAAAGATGATCCAGCATCTCAAATTTCTCTATACTAAACAGAAGACCTGCACCGTCGACTCCCTGCTAGCTCCCTGGATTAAGGGTCCAGTTACCGTCCCATAACAGTAAATCAATTAGTAAAACACACTAATATATCCAATAAATAGCTGCAATAACTTTTGCTATTACACCTCGATGGTGAAGTGGCTGATCTGCGAATAATACGCATGAACCGCGAGCTCTAGTAGCATAACGTCGCCAAACACCTCGCTTCCATCGAAACCCCCAATAATGATAAGACGACTATCATAAAGCACCGTTCCATGATAGCCACGGCCCGAAGGCGCCTTTCCATAAACCCTGCGTCTGTCCCATGTCATTGTAACCAAATTCAGGAGCAGGACGTCGTTGGAGTATTCGCTTCCATCGTGTCCGCCGATAACGAAGAGATATGAGCCGACTATTGTGGCCGTATGCGACAGACGACGATATGCAACAGGGATAGCCACTGCCTTCCATGCCTGCGCGTCAACGTCGTATACCCACACGTCGTCGAAGCATTCACCGCCGTCAGAACCACCGAAAATGATGAGTTTGCTACCGACCATGTTGGCTGTGTGATAGCCCCTTGCTTTAGGACGATAGTCTTTGGTCCCGGGACTCGCTTTATCAGAACTTGAAACTAATCGCCATGACATTTTGTTGACATCAGCAACGTCTAGTCGCCAGATATCATTTAAAGCCCGGACTCCGTCACCACCACCAAAGATATAGAGGCCGTTCTTGTACAAACAAGCAGTATGCGCCCTTCGTTTTGATGGCATCTTGTCCCCTATGATCCTTGGCTTTGTCCATCGGAAATTTGTCGTATCCAAAACATAAACATCGTTGTAATACTCAGGCCCGTCACCTCCACCGAACACGATGAGCTTCTTGCCTACAGCCGTACACGTCATGGCTCTCAAAGGAACAGGTATATCACCCACGACATAAGGGACAGACCAGTGGAAGGAGTCCGCATCCAGCACGTAGAGATCGTTGAAGCACGTTCTCGAGTCACATCCGCCAAAGACATAAACGTTTGAGCCAATGATAGTTGTCGTGTGTGCACGTAATGAAGTATGGGAAGCACCCGACACGGGCGCCCTAGACCAGTACATGCCGGATGCTGGGGCCACGTCGACCTTGGGAGCTGTCTTCGGGTCCGGTAGTAAGGGATACGCTGTGTATGTATCTTGGGACATGTGAGATCTATGTGTTCCGTATCGTGCGGCAGCTTGTGCAGTTGTCCGACTGGTTATAGCGGATGTCGAGCGTGAAGCGGTAGGTCGCCGAGTACGTCTATCCCCCTCACTCGATGCATCGCCGGCGTTGTTGTTTAATGAGGTGGGCGGGGGTTTGTGAGTGGTTGTCCTTGAGCTCGCGGTTGCTCCCTGTGAAGCGGGTTGTAATGCTGGCTGCGAAGGGGGTACTGAAGCAGATTGTGAAGCGGATTGGGAGCGTTGTCGGATAGAAAGGTCTGAGGGTTTTCGACGGTTTGCTTGTATGCTTTTACTGGCGAGATGACCTGGCGTATGGCTTCTCGGCAAGGGCATCTGGTCGCTTGACTCGTCATCATCGTCGGAATCGTCGTCAACAAAGCTCCCTCCTCGGACCGGAGGTGCTGGAGCCGGCGACCGTTGCTGTGGTTGAGCACCTCTTGCATTGAGGAGCGATTTATCGGGGGACCTCCGCGGATCTGTCATGACTTCGTAGGTTCTTCTTCATAGCCTGTGGACAAGGCGTTGGTTGAGCTTGTGACTTGGACCAGGCGAGGTGGGGGAGAGGTGAGCTTAAGTGGGAGAGCAAAGACCACAATACGTATACAAGTGGTCGAATAAGACGTGATAAAGAACAATCAACCAGAAAAACACCCCAATTGACGATGCGCCAAAGCCGTAAAGCGAGGGAAAGGAGGATACGCGAGCTGTTGATGGTGATTGTGATAGTAAAGGAATGCCCCATATGCCAAAGCCCAGGTAGGACAGGACCATTCATGCAACGTTAGAGCTGTCCAAGGTCAAGTCTGACAATTGGCCTTCTGTCGAGTCCCAAGTACCCGAGTACGTCTTAGCGATTGTAGCCCTGAATCTAGAGCGCTCTTAGTGAGGCTTGGGCCCCTGTGGCTAGCTGTGGGGATGAGGCTCACTGGTGTCGCAAGTACCAGGTACTTGCCTATGCCCCCTCTGACCTCATAGCCTAGAACGGAAAGAGAGCTGTTAGTGCAGCTGAGGTTGGGGTTGGTTTGATCTCTGAGACGACCCAATCGAGGAATTTTTTCTATGTACAATCGATCTCAGTTTGACGATTGATCGTTTAACAGCGGGGGCAACTGACAAACACTGTCAAGTTTATTTCGCTAGCACCTAACTGGTGATATTCTAAACGGTAAGGCAACATCTCGAATACTTGCACTGTTTGCGAATGAGAAAGTTTTCTCGTGCAACCTCACCTGCCTCTTTCCTTCCGCTCTCTTACACACACCCACTCACTTCACAAATCACATACTCACTTTTATAGTCATTTCATCAGCTCAAATTCCCGACTCACAGATTTTCTCAATCATTCAACTTCTCGTCTGCATCCCTCACTTCATCAGTATACCGTTACTATGAGTGAGCAGCCCGATGCCAAGATGGGTGGTGTCTCCCCAGGTCATGAGCACGCCGAGCTCGTGGCTGATGCCAGCAACATTGCAACATCGGCCGAGGACGGAGAGAGGGCTTCGAAGCGAGTTAAGATGAGCGACTCGATCCCCTCTGAGTCTGTGCCTGGAGAAGGCCTGCATGATGCGCCTGCTACCAAGGGAAACGGTGATGTGACAGATGGTGACAAGAAAAAAGTGACTGAAGAGTCAAAGTCGGACTCTAAGCCGGAACATGTTGATGGGCGTACCAAGGGAGTTGCTCCTATCAAGAAGGAGTAAGTTGCCTAAGTTGTAGTGAACCGAAGTATACTGACTCCGGCAAGGTATCTCGTTGACATGTCAACCTACAAGGATACATCCACTGATACCGTGAATGACGACGATGCTGCTGAGGCGCGTGGCACTGCTGAAAACGAGGGACAGAATGGTGACCGAAAGTCGGGCAAGGGCAAGAAGGAAAAGAAAAAGAAGGGTCAAAACACAGAGCGTGACTTCGGCAAGTTTGACGACGCTTTTCGCCTTTGCAACAGCCGGGCTTTTTACCCCGAATTTTCACCCAGAGAGTGCAAATTTGGCGATCGCTGCAACCTCTGCCACGATCTTCGCAAGTACCTCGAGGAGGGGCGCCGAGGTGATGTCGAGACCTTTGAGGGCAAATGTCCTGTGTTCGAGGCCCACGGCCATTGCCCTGCGGGCTGGAAGTGCCGCTTTGTTAAGAGCCACATGAAGGAGGTCGAACATGAGGATGGAAGAAAGGAACTGGTTCTTGTTAGCACTGCCGCCAATGGTGGTGAGAATGGCGAACCTACAGAGGAGGCATCTGAGGAGAAGCGACCTGCCATTTACAATGTTGTTGGAATGGACAAGAAGATCGCCCTCAACCGCAAGCGAACTGATTTTACACAGTCTGACCAGATCATCACCTGGATGAATAAGGAAGCCAAGTTGAGTGAGGAGCTCATGAACCGTCGTAAGAACCAGTCCGACGAGGGAATCGAGGATCTTCGTGCCCGCTTTGTCGACCCCCCTTTTAAGCCTTCCGAGAAGCGTCGTCTTTACTTTGGCGCCGAGACTCCCACTTTGGCACCTCTCACTACGCAAGGAAACCTGCCTTTCCGTCGACTTTGCGTCGAGCTTGGTGCCCAACTCACCTACTCTGAGATGGCTCTAAGTATGCCCCTCATTCAAGGAACAAAGGCCGACTGGACGCTCCTCAAGGTTCACGAATCCGAACTGACTCCCCCTAAGTTCAATCCAGGCTCTGTTCCCATCTTTGACGACTACGACAACTCCAAGGATCTTAAGTTCGGCGCCCAAATCTCCGGAAACAACCATTGGGTTGTTACAAAGGCTGCTGATGTGCTTAACCGCTACTGTCCTCACCTTCGCCTTATCGACCTCAACTGCGGTTGCCCCATTGACATGGTCTTTAAGTCTGGCGGCGGATCAGCACTTCTTGAGAACTCTGGCAAGTTGGAGCGCATGATTCGAGGAATGAATGCCGTATCAGGAGAGGTTCCCATTACTGCCAAGATCCGCACTGGTATTCGAAACTCTCGCCCTACCGCTACCCAGCTCATTGGTAAGCTGGCTTTCGGAGCACGAGAGCACAGAGAACGCCTTGGAGCCCCCGGATGTGCTGCCCTTACCCTTCACGGTCGTAGCCGTGAGCAAAGATATACCAAGAAGGCTGATTGGGGCTACATCAGCGAGTGTGCTGCCCTCATCAAGACTTACAACAAGGAGAAGGACGCTCTGACTGATACTGCTGCTGAGCCTGACGCCAGCACTCTCCCTAACAACAAGGATGGCCGTATGTACTTCCTCGGTAATGGTGACTGCTACTCCCACGTCGAGTACTATGAGCACATTGAGAAGGCTCGTGTTGACACCGTCATGATTGGCCGTGGTGCCCTCATCAAGCCCTGGTTGTTTGAAGAAATTGAGAAGGGCCAATACCTTGACAAGTCGTCCAGTGAGCGTCTCCGGTACATCGAGAAATTCGTGCGCTACGGTTTAGATGCCTGGGGCTCTGATGAGCTTGGCATCGGCTTCACTCGCCGTTTCCTCCTTGAGTGGCTTAGCTTTGCCCACCGCTATGTTCCTATTGGCTTGCTCGAGCATCTTCCTCCTGATCTCAACGATCGTCCTCCCAAGTACGAGGGCCGAGACGAGATGGAGACCCTCATGGCGTCGAACAACTTCAGAGACTGGATCAAAATCAGGTAAGTTGCAATCTACCATTGGGTTCAGCTGATCGAAGTGCTAACAAGATGTGTCCACAGTGAGATGTTCCTCGGTCCCGTCCACCCGACATTCAAGTTCCAGCCAAAGCACAAGTCCAATGCATACGAGGCTGAGGGCTAGTAGAATTGCATCAAAAGGCGAGCGGCGTACGGTAGTGTGAAAGAAAAGGTTAGGTGATTTGTGTTTGGTTTTGGTTCACATCTTTGCTATGTGGGGGAGGCAGGTCTAGTCAGGGGATGACACGATGTAAGTGATGCATATGCATTTTAATGTCCGGACTTCTTTAAGAAGCTTCCGCCAGGAGAAGGACATATAACTCCGAGACATATTCCCACAAATGGGAGTGTTTGATATCTGTTGATACTAGTATTTATACATATGTCAAGTTAACAACCACGGAGAGATTCGCTCAACACAACCAGAGGACTCCCAACTACGATCCTCACTCTTTTGAAACTACTTAAACATTGCATGTAATCCCTGATCGACAATCGGTACTGGGACTGCATCTCAGCGTGCAGTACTCAGGTCCGTGCCGGAGGCATCCGAATATATTGCCCGGCAGCAAGGAACGCTTGGGATCGACGGCTCGGAACACTTGAACCATGCCAAGTCTGGGGAAGCCATCTATACACAAGGTCAGGCCAGAGATCTACCATAGCTCGGGTTTAAGTAATGACTATGAGGCTGTTCAGTCTAGCTCACGAGATCCTTAGACCTTTACGCTTGAAGTTCCAAGTCCTGGACTCTGATCTGAAAACTCGATGTAGCCGAATTTCAACTTCCAATTGGAACGCACAATACTTCACACGTAGGGGACAATATTTGATAATTAAATATGCAATACAACGAAACGCTCACCAAGCTCTATACTGCGACTTGATGAGTGAATGTATATGATGTGTATCTTCGTGGGATTATACCTCCCTCGGCATCGCAAGACATAATGAACCCGAACGCTAGGAACTAATGTGTAAGAAAAATCCAACCACAACTCCGTGATGACTTTTGTAATCCAATCACCAAATGCACCTTCGCCCTATCCAAGACAGAATCGTACAGCCTCTCGTCTTCGTATGATATTATCGACGTTTCGGTTTATGTTGCAAGAAATTTTATGAGTAGAAGTGGCTTCTCTGCATGCCGTCGGCTGTAGCGTACTCCTTGCCTCCCTCAGGGTGGACAGTTGAACTTGTCAGCGAGTTTGCGCGGCTGTTCTCACTGGGGGCAGCCTTGAGTTTCTTAGGCTCCTGAGCCGGGCGCTTGATGACCTCAAGGTAGGTAGAGGGTAGATAACCTTGGCGGCCATCACGAGCTCGGCATTGCCACCATTCACTGGGGTTGCCAGAGGGGTCGTTCTTGTTCAGAACGGCAACGAGGTCGCCCTTGCGAGCCTCAAGCTCCATACCAGTGTTGGGTTGAGGAAGGAAGTCGAAGGTGAGTCGGCAGAACTCGAGCTTGGAAGGGTCGACTGGTTGCTGTGATTCCATGGCCTGAGCCTGGAGACGCTTTTGCTCCTGCTCTTGCGATGCAGCAAGTGATCTTATCATCTTGGACATAAGATAAGGAATACCGAAAGCGGCCAGGACAAAGAAAAGAAGAGGCTTCTTGCTAGCCTTGGCAGGAAGAGGATTGCCATCAGGGCCAACGCTACGTCCTTCGAACATAGCGAAGGCAGCGGGTGTGAGAGCTGTCGCATCGGCAGGCGGCGGTCTACCGGTGATCTTGGCAATCAAAGTTCGGATCCATCGCATCAGAGTGAAGATACCCAAGACTGAACCTAGAGTATCCCTCAAGTTACCGAATTGTTCGGCGACAGAAACCATAGCTAGGAGATATTAGTAACCATACCATAAAATCAAAGAGATGGGCAAGGACTTACCGAAAAAGCTGGAGTGAGTGGCCATGTATGTGCTTTCGAGCATCTGCGCGAAACCACCAAAGGCTGTGACGATGCCCTCAAGCATCTGGAAGGTAGCTTGCGTGCTGTTGTTGAATGAGTTTGTCAAGCTGTTTTGGTCGCCAGGCATTCCCATACCACCACCATACATGCCTCCTCCCATGCCACCGTACATGCCTCCTCCATAGCCACCATACCCTCCGCCGTACATGCTACCGTAACCACCACCGTAGCCTCCCATGCCGCCCATGCCACCCATTCCAAATCGCGAGTAGGGACTGGAATAGCCCGACGAGTAGGCGCCGCCCATGGAGCTGTAAGGGGATGAATTCATCCTGCTGTAGTTGGCAGCGTTCTGATTGACCGTAGAGTTGAGAGAAGCAGGGCGATTGGGGAGCGGAGGGGCGTTAGATGAATCGGTTGTCGATGCGACAGTGGTTCCAACTGAAGGAGAGATAGAAGGGGCTAAGTGTCAATGGTAAGCAAGAGAGCGCTTAGATGCGGCGGGTTAGATGTAGGGAATTGACATGGAACATGGAACATGACAGAGAAGGAATGGAGAAGGATGAAAGAATGAGAATTGGATGATCGCGACTTACCAGTAGCAGTCGCAGCCGCGCCAGGCTGCTCCCAGGGCTTAGGCGGAGAAGCCATTAGATCCAATGGAGAAGTGATGATAAAAAGTTGTCGTAAGGAGGAAGGGGATAGAAACCGGGGCCGGACAATGAATTACCGAACAACGGTATCGTTTTACCAGAAATCCTAACGTCTAATCTGTTGAGCCTCCTGGAGAGAGTTGAGTTTGCTTGGTTACTCGCTTGGTTGCCACTCCTCGTGACGTTGGGTGGTGGACCTCGGGAAGTGTACCGGACGCAAGATCGGAGACTGACTCCGTGATTGTATGCAACCCCCAGTTAGCGTTACCGTGGTCGCGCGGGGACAGCGGAGTTGCCTCGGGATGCGGGTAAAAGTACCGCCGAAAGCGAAGGAAGATAAAGGGTCGCGTTGTCACAGTCTCGAGAAGGGGGAAAGGAGCGATAAATGAGATCGCGACAAGGCGTGGGCGTTGGAGGAGATAAGAAGGAGAGAAAAGCCGAGAAAGATGGAGTTGATTAGAGATAGAAAAAATAGTGGATCCTAGGCCTAGGCCTGGAGCTGGAAAGGCAGGCGCGTCCAAGTTTAAAAGGGCAGCAAAATCCGGGGGCGACACGAGACTGGGGGACCGAAGCAGGAGCCAGACCTCGGCAGGTTAGAGGTTTAGAGAGTAGGCCCCGCTTTAACTTACCCGCCAACTCTCATTATTTTTACCATTTTGAGGAAGTAGTGAACGACTTGTGCGGAGTGCGGAGTGCTTGCCGTTGGAGATGATCATGATTGTTCAAACCTAGTTTAAACAGTTAGGTAGTTTATTCTTTCTAATGATTTCCAAGTCAATGATATGACATGATCTGAGACCGAGTCCTTAATCTTGTCAAACTCGAATTGCAGTCACTTTGTTCTTGCTTCGTTAAAAGCCGTTTTGCTGCCCGTTAGCCGGTTGAAAACTTTCCATGTGACGCTGAGGCTTTCCGGTTTCGCCACAAACCTTCGGCCTCCCCATTGAGTGCTAATCATAAGCAAGTTTACGTCAGTCCAACAGACTTCATCATGGCTCGATGTAGAGAAATTACAGATGTTGTTGTCTTGAAATGCCCTTCGATTCTGGCCTTCACGAAACAGTCATAAAATGAGGTCTCATAAGTCTAACCGTGCCTCTTCCATGACGGGTTAATTAGTATTGATATGTTGTAGCCAATCTCTCCATGGAGTGGCCTATTCGACACCTCTGCGACATGCATATCATGTTCACTCAGAGGTTGGGTCAACATGAGATTGAAACTTCACATGCAGGGGTGAAGTAGCGAATGAAACACAATCTTGACAGTCTACGGATATCTTTGTTCATGCCGGATGAACAGTTTAACAGCCAATCATATACAACGACTTTACTATCAACTCAACCACAACAACAAACAACAACAAACAACAACATCATGACAGGAAAACGACCACCAAGTCCAGGCCTTATCCCGAACCCGTTCATCAAGAAACGAAATCTAGAATGGACGTTAGACTCAGTATCGTCCACACAACCACCTACGACTGCTGACATAGAGTCCGGTTCAGCTGCTGTAGACGACCATCTGGCTCATTTCAAGAATCATCTCTCAAAGCATATAATTTCCCCAACCTCATTATCAATATCTGACTATGCTTCACTATATACTGCCAACGCTGGAAGTCAGCAAGGTGCTCACTTTGTCATCCATCAACATGACCATCCTGTTGCAGGCACGCACTATGATCTCCGCCTTCAGATCAATGAGACAAGCAGTGTCAGTTGGGCGATCATGTATGGACTTCCGGGAGACCCAAACTCTACTCGATTGAATCGTAACGCAACTGAGACGCGGACACATTGCCTCTGGGTACGTGAACTGCCCTTCTTCTTGATACATAGACTGATTTTCATCTCAGAACCATCTTATAGAGACAGCATCAAACTCAACTGGCTCTCTTCTCATATGGGATACCGGAACATACAGTATACTGCCTCGCAAAAGCAAGCACTCGCCATCCGAAGATCCAGCATCACAGCCTTCTTCGCCTGTGTCATCCCTTTCCTCAACACCACAAGCTCTTCTACACGAAGCTTTCCAAAATCGAAAGATTCGTGTCCGCCTCCATGGATCTCACTTACCCGATCCTTATGTCTTGAACCTTCGATTGACCAAATCCGAAGACGTAGCTGGCCGAGCGAGAAGTGGGAGAACACCTCGCAAGCGAAGACGTCGTGGGACGCAAGCCCAGGCGCAACCTGAGACAAGCGATGAGGATGATAGCGATGATGGAAGTGAGGACGTTCCTGCAAATGCTGACGCTGGCACCAACACGGAGAACCTCTCAGCTATGGAGCGTGAGATACGCGAGCTTGAGGACGAAGAGGTTCGTAGAACGAATTCCTATCCAGGAGCATCCAACACCATTGATAGCGTACATCAGCGTCGATGGTATCTTTCTCTGGATCGCCAGGCCTGTGGTTTTGTTGAAAAGCGAACCAAGGGTCGCTCATTCTGGGAACGAGGGGACAACAAAGAGGCTCAAAATGGACGCTTGACATATCCATTCTATGTCCGCGGATCAGACTATGAGCGTAGTGTTGTGACGGGTCGTAGAGGCGCCGACATCCTCAAAGATGAGGGAGTTGACCAATTCGTTCAGCGCAAAGGCTGGAGGCCAGTATTGAACTAAGACTTCTTTATGGATACCTTCGGAACATTGAATTGTCAAATTTTATTGTTTACACTATATAATTCACCAGGCTTGTGCCATGCTTCCCCTTTACCTTGTCCGTGCACGGTTGTATAGCTCATCTATCTCATACCTAACGAGGATCCTATCCTGTAGGCCGACCCAGACAATTGCCCAGTAACTGTGATACGCTCAAACAAAATCATCTTAATCAGATTCGTCAAACGCCTTTCCATGCTTGCTAAATCACGGATTCCCATATCCGCATTGAATCACTCCATTCCTGAACGAACACTCCAAAAACAACGAAAAACACACTTTTGAAGGCAGTATTACACTTTCTTTCAAAGTCCGATTAATTCTTGGGTTCCACAAGAGTCGGTGCGATTCGCCTCTTCTTGGGCTCCTTGCTCTCCTCCTTTTCACAGTCGCTCGCATCGCGTTTGTTGCCTGCAACGCTGGCAGTCGCACTTCGGGGTGTCTCAGGAGGTGTGGTCAATGGAACACCCGTTACCTTACCCGAGTTTGCTGCAGCAATACCTGGAACGCTGCCAGAAATAAGAGTGGGGTTGGTAACTACTCCAGCGGCAGGGACGGTACTGGCTTGTGTAGTGACAGTGGCAACCGACGAGGTGGAATTTGATCTCGTAGGTGATGATGGGCGTTGTGAAGCAACCGAAGCCGACTGAGGAGGAGACGGCGCCGTAAAAGAGCTTGCCGAGTTGCGATGCTGGTGATGTGAACCATTGGGGAACGGTGAAGGTGGTGCAAAAGCGTTTGTCGGCGTGGGCATAGGAGTACTCTGGTTGGACGATGCAGCTGTCTGAGTCTTGGGAGGACCAACTTCGCCCTTGTAGACTTCACCCAGTTCCCCAGCTGCAAATGACAAGGTAGAACAGAACCCATCAGACGAGGAGATCATCAGAGTCAGACCATCGCTGGACCTAGTTGATATATTAGTACTGTTTCAACTCTCTGAGTGACGATTAAACTAACCATGCCAAATCAGTAAAGGTCGCGCAGTGCAGGTTGCTAACAACACATATGGGAGTCTTTTGCTGGGTATCATAAAGTAGAACCGAATCTTGCGTGGCTACTGCATAGACCATGCGATAAGGGAGTGAGAAGGCGGGCTTCGGGCCTGGGGTAGATGATGATACATCCGAGCTCGCTGTTTTGGATTCAGACGTGCTCGGTGGTGGTGGAGGTGGATCCATGACTGAAGGAGCTGGTGATGGCTTCGACAGAGGCTCAGGAAGAGATGGTATAGGCTCTTCGGAGGAAGATGTGTCAATGGTAATATTCCTTGTCACTGGAGGAGACTGTCGTAGAGTGTAGTAAATGGGAGAGCACTTGACTACGACGGACGGCTTCTTGTGACCGGGCAGATGGGCAATCGGGGGCTTGTTGATACCACCACGAGTGTAGATGTAGACAGTGTTGATCACCTCATAAGTGGGCTTCGCGTCTCTCTCGCTCAGGTGTTGATTCTGATATTGTCCAGAAGGTGTCAACAGCAAGCTTCCATCTGGGGTAAAAGTAAGACGTCGGAAGAAGGACGTCAGGGTCTCGTTGGCGTAGAGGTTGGCATTCTTCATTCCTAGACCACTGCTCATGGCTGACGATGGCTTTGGAGAAGGGTCCATAGGCATGACAGCAGGCAAAGGCATAGAGGGTGCCGGTGATACTGATCGTCGAGAGGAGAACGAAGATCGTCGGCTGTGGCTGACCACGCTCGGAGGGTTCATGGGGAGCGCGAACGAGGTGGGTGTACCTGGCGCAGAAGGCACAGGTGATCCAATGGATGGTGGGGGATCGAGGACGGAGAGCGAAGAGCGATGGCCAAAGTCGGGAGGAGCTGGGCTGCTGGAGGAGATACGTCGAGGAGGAAGATCGGCTTTGATATGGCTGGCAAGTCTAGGGGTCTTGTCTTCCGCGTTGAGAGTATATTGGCCATCCTTGGTCTTAAGAGAGTAGATGTGAACGGATCGATCGGAGGACTGGGTCGCGATGTATTCGTTAAGAGGATCCCAGGTAACACCCTGGACGTAATGACTGTGCTCAGCGATCTGGCGCACTAATGTACCTATTTGTTGTGTTAGAGGCTGTTGGGTATCGAGTCGGTGGTAATCGTTCGCTGACCTGACTGAGCATTGTAGATTCGCGCAATGTTATCCATGCTACCGATTATGAAGTGAATGCCGTCAGGAGACCAGGCCAAATCATAAATCTCTGCACCGCTAGAACGACACATATGCTTCGCCCGCCATGACTCCTTGTCTTCCGGAGCATCGGACCCAAAAGCTGTCTGTGGTGTTTCGCTTGGTACCCAGAGAATCACGTTGCCGTCGTCGCCAGCGGAGGCTAGAAGCTCACCTGAAAAGAAGAATGTTAGCGGAGAGAGAAGAGGGGAGTTAGTATCAACCAACCCTTGGGTGCCCAGCGAACAACGTTGACAGCTTGGTTGTGTTTGGAAAGAGTTGAAAGGTATTCTACCTTTCGGTCCTCGCCGTCAACTTGAACCTTCCATATTCTGATATGATTATCACCACCAGCTGTAGCTAAACGACCTTTTCCGGAGGGCTCGAAGTGAGCTGAATAGACAGGGGCATTTTGGTCATGCCAATTGATGATGAGAGGAGCGGCCTTCATCGTGAGGATTCGTTTGGTCGATCAGGATATGATGGAAGCTGCATAGGTAGGGAGAGGCCTGATGAGGCTGTGGGAGAAGAGACAAGGAAGACGCTCAATTGCTCCCACACTTTGAGATATGAAGGAAGTCGACGATCGAAGGTGAAGACGCGGGAGTGGAAATTGGAAGAAGAAAAAGAAAGTCAAGGCGAAAGTGGACTCGTTTTTTTTTCTTTGGTTGTAGCTATTATCGATGGTATCGGCAGTGATGGAAATCGGCAGGCCGGTATTAGTAGCTGGAGACTAATGGGTTCCAGTCTGTAGAGTAACAACGGGTCGGGTGTGAGTTTGATGGTGGAGAGCTCCAGGCTGGAGCTGGTGTGGACCTTTTAGAAGCCTTTGATTAGGTTAGGCGGATTGCCAAGCTGTGGTCTAAGGGGGAAAGAGCAGGTAAGAGTCAAGTAGAGTGCTCTCCATGTATCTGTAGAGAGGGCAAATTGATTTCGGTTGAGTGTAAAAGGGAGAGATGGAGAAATAGGAAAGGGAAGGAGAGAGAAAAGAGGAGTAAGAGAGTAAAACGGCACGATTGAGGTTTATTCCGACCAACTAACTACACGATTCTTACTCTGACACTTGCTGTAGCCGATTCCATCTCACTCTCCCGTCATAGGAACAAGGCACGAGGCACAGGGCGTTTGGCCTATGCAGGGCGCTGTAGGTTGGAAGTTTTCACTCCAAGACCACGACCAAGTTTAGTTACCTCTGCCTAGTAAAGTTGCGGCGGACGCGCGGGCGATCGCATACATGGGGGAAGATCCAATAGAGAGCATTACAGGAGATGCATGTCACGAGGGGGAAAAGCAGGGCAGCGGAACACACGCAAACGCAATGCTACTCCTAGGCTAGGCTATGCAATGCACTGTCAGGTACCTTAACGGATACAGTACTCTAGTCAGTTTAGCGATGGATTTCAGTGGGAACAATTACAGCTCTCGAACCCAATCGCGAGACACTTGCGCCGCAGCCAAGCTGCACCAACAAGTTGTTGAACCTTGCCGTACAGCATTACGATCCAGCATTCATTGACTAGGACTAGCAACTGCTGCCCTGTACTGTAGTCAGCGAAATGGATGTCAGAGCGGCTGCATCGTCTGCTAGGATCCTATGGACGGTTCATCAAGTGCTGAGACGGGCTGGGCTGTAGCACCAAGTATGTAACTTCACTGATGGGGGCCAAAGCTCATCAGGCCAGAAAGGAGGCGAGTCTGTAATGTACAGCGCATCAGACAAGGACTAGTCTAACTGCAGACGTGAAATCATGAAACAAGTGATTCATTAAAGGAACAAAAAGTCTAATGCCCCCTTTCTCTTCTATCGTGTTGCTGTTGTCTTACCTCTGCCGTATGAAAGTTAGCGTTCGTATATGGAAACATCCGATGACAAGCAAAGTACAGTAGGTACGGAAACCAGCCGCTGGAAACACAAAGGGAAAGGTAAAACAAGTGTTTCGATTCCGGTTGGCTGCCTCTTAAAGACATGGATCCATGTTTCTCTTCATTGTATCTGTATGTGGCGTTTACTTTGGTCTTGGTCCGAGTTTTGTGCCTTTTCTCTGTGTCTAAAGACACTTGGCTTCCCAAATATGTACTAACGTCCCCCTCGAGTAAACAAAAGACTTGTATTTAGCCCCAAATCAGCAGGTTATCATATCGTATTCGAGCCAACTGACATGATAGTCAACTGAACGTGCTAGCCAAGTGGGGGGTAGGAGTGTCCTACTGTACGCGGGGGGAGGGAGAAACATGTCCGTCCATTGCCAGCTGAGAATGTTGGACCTTTGTTAGATGAGAGAGGTTGGTCGTCAATTAAAGAGCCAATCAGATTAAACAATTTGATCATCCGCAGAGCTATCAATGGTCTAAATCCCCAATCACTATGGAGACCACGACAATGTCTTGTCCTGCTGTCAGAATCCTCTGACCGTATTAATCAATTTGTGTAGAAATGTAGCAGGGATAATGACCAGGTCTATCCGTGCAAACTAGTATTCTCAACACTTGTTTTCAGGAGTGATTTTTGAGGCATGATTCGGTTCCTGGTCACTCTCGCCGTCATGAACTGTAATCTCGTTTCCGTTTCTTAAAACCAACCTGTCGCCTTCTCGGCCACACTACGGGCAATGAGTTCAGGCACATCTTACTGAACTTTATTCACACCTCCTTGAATCGAGAAATATTACTTTGCTATCTTTAACAAGTATAAGTGCCCAGTGATCTTGATATCTAGACTTAAACTTGTTTGAGGTCTATAAAATATGCATGTTTCCTGGCCAACGTATATGTACAACGTCAGAGTATTAGCCCAGTCACCACTTCATAGTCCTATGAGGCAGACAGTGACTTGTCGTCCATGAACATTCTATCAATACACGTGGCAATGAATAGCATTGCAAATTATACTGCAGCGCTTCCAGTAGACGGTGACGGTCCAATACGAGCTCCCCCTGGGCTTGGAACAAGTTGGAGATGAGACAAAGATAAGCTGCCTGATACTACAAGTGCTATCTTTCTTCCCACGGGCTCACGGTTAGTCCAACGTATATACCCGAAAGATACATACCTGGTGATCCCTGTTTAAATGAGTTGGTAGGTATGGTTGCTTACATGCTCTCTTGGATGAAAGCTACCGCCGATTGAACGGCAACATTGAACATGGTCCATCTCGCAGGGTATCGGAAGAATTAACCGCCCAAAGCATATGAGATGAAATAATTTACTCACCTTTTCTTAACTTAGGCTAGCATTTAGTCTACTTTATTTCTATAGCCTAAGTTTTAGAGGAGATTTCTGCTGCTACCTACCTGGCCATTGCATATATACCTAGATAAAGTTGTTAGTATTTGAGCAGTGACTACACACGTACCAAAGAGGCGCTTAGTCAAGAAGCTCCATGACAAACCGAAAGATGCCCGCGATAGGGACGGATCGGTTGCCGCTTGAAGACTCTGAATGTTTCTGAGCCCATGGCTAAAGGCTTGTGCATAGGATGTATGCTCCAGGTATTATCAGGGAGATATAAATCTTTGCCTACAAGTCACTGTAAGTGTTAACTTGGAGCATCCACATATAAGTTCCGTTTCTGATTGTTGATAATTGGAAATGAGATCGAGACCATTTTCTGCTACCACATGGCCAAAGGACTACCCTTCGCGATGGCCTGTACAAGTGGATGCACTGGCGCTTTTAGCCACTCCTCTTACGTGTCGATATAACCCTTTAACAAAGGGCTCGAAAGGTTTTCAAGGGCGTCCTCATATCAGTCCCTTACTCGTCAAGTGAGCAGACTAGGAGTGTTGGCAGAGTTCGTAATGGCCATCATTATACCAGTGCCTCAGGGAACTGATAGTTCCCGGCAAGAAGCAAGAAAAAGATGATTCAACAGGAAGTCTCCAGGTCCCATACTCCTTGGTCTTTGTTAATATGGCCAGGAGGTTGAACTGCTATCTTGTAGTCGAACCTGTCTGGTAACATACCTCCTCAAGTACCTAATTGGATGAAGAAGGAACCAGAAGAATGGGCTGGCATTTTTTTAACACAAAACCATGGGCCTCTGATAGGAGCTACATCTGTAAAAGAAAACCAAGTCAAGCTTCGTTCCGGTGTATGTAGACAGCAGGGTCATTCAGATTTGCGTAGGGGCCTCTAGAGATGTTAAGATTGCCAAATTAATCTTCTCAGAAACATATGGAGAATAGGACTATCCGACTGTCGAATGGACGCTTTCCCACTTCGGTCAGCAGCCCTGAGCAGATTGTCGTTGCCCATATGGTAGTCCTTGGACTCATATAGAGTATGAGCGCTGTTCGGATTGGGGTAGATGAATCTTCATGGCGGCAACCAGACATGCTGAACATCATACTATCCCTTGGTGGGCGCATATAGCACCCGTTATATCGACAACCGGGTCAGAAGAATCACATCTTTCTGTATTCTCAAGAAGACTTGCTTGCTGTTGCGCCATGACACAGTAGGACTCTGTCCGAACTTGCTTCTGGGTAGGCGATTCTGGATATTTGCTCAGCCTTTGATGAAGAAGTTGCGATGCAAGAGAAAAGAAATTGAATGTCGGGTGATTTCTCGCTGGCATCTGGATTCTCCAAGATGTTCTGTACCTACAGAATAAGTGTCGAGGCAGAATTCGGTATCCGATAATTGATACCTACGGCGCAACCATCATACTTTCCCTCAACAGCGAGAGCGGGCAGGATGAACACAGGATGTATAAGTCCAGCAGAGAAACCGGTGAAGCTGTATACTTCAAGAACGAATGTTACGTCTCTCGGGACTTCGTTCATGCCCGTGTTGTATACCTATCTCGGTTGTTGGTGAATTCGTCTGCATTCTAAGAGCAGCTATGATACTATACGAAGAACACACGCGTTGTATCTCATTTTGCTTGGCCTATGCAGGTTGTATTGTACTGTAGTTCTTGATTTCGAGTGCCCCTGTCGGTTGGACTTAAGGTCAGCTCCTATCCGTGTAAGCCATGCTGTGAGATTATAGTACGACCCAATGTAGTATATAGTCTCGACCTATGGTTTGACCGCTTCTGGCATCAGATACCGTTTCCACTACGAATTACTGCTTTGAAAACCTTGGTGCACCTCTCCCAACCTTTTTCTATCTTACAGTTGGTTGAACGATTGACCGGGTAGCTCACTGCAAAGGTAAGAATCGAGGCATGCATGCTAGGCATGTTAAGATGCGGAACACATAAGACCTGAAATTGATCTCGCGATCGCAAAAATATTCTTAATCTCTGAGTCAAGGAATCTTATGAATCATCGAAATCGGCATTGGGTGAATGACGGTTTCGCATTATTCGCAAACCACAGATAATGCATGTCTTGAAGCGCCACAGCTGGGGTTATACTACGCTGTAGATCAATGTCGGCTGGTGAGTCACGCCGTTATATGTAAAGATTGTATGGCTTGCGGGAGTTGAACAAGAGGAAAAGAGTGACTGAGTTGTCGATCAAACCAGTGCTAAAGTATGCAACTGAAGATGTTCTTGTTTTTGAGGATCAACAGGCTGCATCTTCACACGATATCGTTGAGTTCCATGCTGCCTGAGGGTTATCTATGGAGAGAACCTGCATAGGCATCGAAACCTATTATCCGCCTACAATATATATTGCTTGGTTCAGGGTAGCATAGGTGCTTGAATTGAGCCGCTGCTTATCAAGCTCAGTGGAGTGGTGCCGCCAGAAGTTGAAGGTCCTTCCTTAACCGGCTGGCCGGGGGCCCACCTCCCAATGCCAGGTTAAGCGACGCCGCACGGGCCAAACGTCCCGGGGAGGGTCTGAACGGTTCAGACGGTATTTCCTTCCACTCCACCGGCGCCGAGTGGGGGTTTGCCTTGGGTAGCCCAGATTCCTTGCATCTTACAGCTACAGCTTTACCGTTCAGTATCATTCGTCTTCTTGGCAGAGAGTCTCGATCTTCATGTTCATCATCTTTTGTTAGTCTCAAGCTATCAAGGCAACCGCGTACAAAAGAACACTGGTGCCTGAACGACCCTCCGCTCTGTCTAAGGCTTCAATTTTACTGCCTATCTCACTATTACTCAAGATGGCTGCTAATGATCGTCGCGATACTCGTTACAGTACAACACAGTACATACTCCGATTCTCCGCCAACCACGCAGGGTTGTCTCGAACTCCGTCAGTCCCTCCATTGGCTAGATCGGAAAGACCCTGCATTGTCACTTATGCTGGCTGACGAGCGGTCTGAATGCCGGCCTCATTTTACCTCTGGGAACTACCACAATGGACACAATAAGGCTCGACAAAGGACATTGTCCTATTAGGTCGGTGTTGAATCTATAATGCGGCTGTACCCAAAGGTACACTCGTTCTGCACACCATACATCATACATCATACCTTGCAGTAAAATCCTACTCTTTGTGGATCTGTGGCACTTCGCCGTGAAGAGTCACAGGCAGCCTGGTTCACTATCTGAGGAACCTTTGCAATTCACTAACCATCTAAGTTAGACTCCCAACCAACCCATGATGATGCACCACCTACAAGCAATACTGTATCTTGAGCAACCCAACCCAGCTCGTTATCCCTACAACACCCCTCAATTCATCCATGCAAGACTATTTTTGAGCGGTTGATTATTATTAAGCACCAAGACTTTTGAACTTGACCCAAAAATCACAGTCTGCCGTCTTATTTCGTTGACTCAATCCACCCAAGCGCGGAATACGGCAACATAATATGGGCCCCGTCTTTTTCTACATATCCTAGAAGCGGCATCAGTCAGCTTATTCATTACATGTGCAGAATGTGACTGACTTGAGAGGATCACATAAAGTCTCTGTTGAACCCATGCCACTTTTCTTGCAACCTACTTCTCTCATCTCCTTCGTTTTCAGGCATGTCGATCTAACGACTGCTTTCGGTATACATTCACAAGATCTCAACGCATCATCAAGCATAGCTGCTATTATAAGAACGAGCAACACAAAATATCGCCTTCAGGCGGTTACCGCCTTTGTTTCTCAGAGCGCTTCGCTTGTGGTCTTACATATCGATCATGATGGCTATCAATAATATCGATATTGCTCTGACTGGCATTGGCCTTGGTCTCGTAGGATTGGCCACTACACACGCTTTAGTCGCAGCCATCAACCAACTGCGCAAGCGCACTCCCAAGGATAACTTTTATGAAGATGTCGATGGGAAAAGTACGCCAGAGAGCATTGCTGCCTTCTCGAACCGGCTACCCAAACTCTTTATTCTCGCCTTTTCTGTCACCGGCTTTGGAACATCAACTGCCATATCAGTACTATCATTCCTTTATGCCCCTTTTGGAGAATTGTTTCTTAAAAACTGGCTTATTGCAGGCGCGTGGGTGAGTAATTAGAAACCGCAAGTATTTTCAAGTGAAACTAACGATTTTCCTCACATAGGCTCTCATTGTTCTGCATGCCATCTCATTAAGTGCCCACCACTCACCTGTAAAGGTCCACGACCTTGGACTCTGGCTCTTGGCCTCTTCGATCGTTGTTGCGGCTATCACTGTACCCCAGTTAAGCAGGGAAGCCCAGCATGCTTCGCGCGAGGCCCCCGCTACTCTTGCACTTCGTGCTGTGAATGTGGGCGCCGCCATCTTTCTCGGTCTCTTCAGTGTATTGCTGCCACGCCGACCTGACGTTTTTGTCGAAGATCGCAAGGTCGATGGCCAGTGGACTGTATCTGCCTTCAACCGCTACACTTGGTCCTGGATCAGCCCTCTCATCAAGTTTGCTGTCCAGAAGAAAGATCTTGACGTAACTGATGTTCCTTATCCGGACAGGACTTTGCGAGCTGAAGGCCTGAAAGAAGACTGGTTTGCGACCAAACCTAAGGGTAGCCTTGTTCGCTCGGTGTTTTGGGCCTACAAAGGTCCATTTGTGTTCCAGTTCTCTCTCACTACCTTTCGAAATGTCTTGGCTCTTCTGCCTTTCTGGGCTATGTTGCGAGTCATCAATATCCTTGAACAACGTGATGTGGGCTTGGCCGGGTCGTCAAATCTAGAGCTTTGGGTTCTAATATTTGCCATGGCTGGTTTGAATCTTCTGGATGCCTGGGTTGAGGGATGGGTTTTCTGGTACTCATTCTCGTGCATCGCTCTGCCTATTCGGTCTCAGCTTTCAACGCTTATCTTCGAGAAATCGCTTCGACGCAAGAACGTCAAGTCGGCAGAAAAGTCAAAGGAGGCAGACGAATCGCAGGAGGCGCCTGACAAGAAAAAGGAAGATGAACCTGACGATGGTTCGAGCGTACTCAAATCTCAACAAGCCATCGTCAACCTCGTCGGCGTTGATGCTTTACGGATCTCAAACTTCACAGGATTTCAATGTTTAATTTTCAACAGCATCTTCAAGTTGTTCTTCTTCTCGTTCTTTTTGGTTCGACTGATCGGCTGGATTCCATTCGTCGCCGGTTTCACGGCTTGGGGTCTTACTCTTCCTGCCAACGCTTATTTCTCGAAAGAACTGTTGGGCAGATCAGACAAGCTCATGAAGCTTCGTGATGAGAAGCTTGCCGTGGTCAACGAAGCTTTGCTCGGCATGCGACAGATCAAATTTGCTGCTTTGGAAAGTCGTTGGGAAAAGCGTATTCTGACTATGAGAGAGAGGGAACTCAAAACTCTTTGGGGACTCTTTGTCATCGACACTGGCCTTTTCGGTTGTTGGGTCGTCAGTCCTATCCTTCTCGCCGCGACATCTCTTGCCGTTTACGCTATCGTCAATGGTCAACTCCTACCATCTGTTGCTTTCGTCAGTATTGGAATCTTCAAGGCTCTGGAGGTCTCACTTGGTGTACTGCCGGAACTTATTACAATGGGAGTGGACACTTATGTTTCTCTAAAACGAATTCAGACATACCTCAACGGCCCTGAGATGAAGCAGACATTGTCTGAAGGAACAGAGGTTGCCTTTGAGAATGCAACTATCGCTTGGCCCGAGGACGACGAAAAGCCCGATGAGGATAGGTTTATTCTTAGAAACTTGAACTTCAGCTTTCCAGCCGGTGAGCTGTCTGTTGTTTCAGGAAAGACTGGTACAGGAAAGAGTTTGCTGCTTTCTGCTATCCTTGGCGAGACAGACATTTTGGAGGGCTCTGTCTGTGTGCCCCAGACCGTCTCTCCTGAGGAGCGACATGATGCACAGGCTCACCCTGGCGACTGGATTCTTCCCGGCTCCGTCGCTTATGTTGGTCAAACCCCGTGGCTTGAAAGTGCTTCTCTCCGTGATAACATCTTGTTCGGCCTGCCCTTCATTGAGGAACGCTACAATCAGACCGTCGAAGTGTGCGCTCTGAAGAAGGACCTACAGATTCTGACAGATGGCGATAAGACGGAGCTCGGCGCTAACGGTATAAATCTCAGTGGTGGACAGAAGTGGCGAGTGACCTTGGCTCGAGCCATCTACTCGCGTGCTGAGATCTTGGTTATGGATGACGTCTTTAGTGCTGTCGATGCACACGTTGGTCGACACATCTTCGAGAAGTGTGTCATAGGCGATATTTGCAAAGGACGAACGAGGATTCTTGTCACCCATCACGTTGCTCTGGTTCAGTCGAAGGCCAAGTACATTGTCGAGCTTGGTGAAGGCATGGCTCTGCACTGCGGTCTGGTAGCTGACTTTATCCGTGATGGAACTCTGGATGAAATCAGGCAGCATGAAGAGAGTGCACAACCGGCTACAGAAGATGAGACGATGGATTCATCTACTGCTGTCAACTCCTCAGATGCCTCTGTCACTGACCCCACTGAAACAAATGAAAACAACCCATTGCAGAAGGTGCCTTCCAAGGCCGCTAAGCAATTTGTTGAGGAAGAAGCACGAGAGAAGGGTATGGTGAAGAAACACGTTTATCTTACTTATCTCAAAGACAGTGGCGGTGCCCGGATGTGGAGTATCTGTGCTATCGTCTTCCTTGCTTTTGAATTTGGAATTCTCGGTATGTCTCGAAGTATCCAAGTATGTTGTCTTGTTAACTAACAATTCTAGCTCGAGCTTGGTGGCTTCGAATCTGGACTGGTGATGTCGACGAAAGTGTTTCTACTGGCAGTATTCATCAACAGCACGGCCATGCCTCGGTCTTTTCACTGCAGCATTTCCCATACAACTCTGCACCTGAGTTCAAGGCCGCATCTCATTACGATTTGAAGTACTATCTCTGGATTTACATCGCAATCTCATGTGTCACAGCAATTGTTGGCACTTTCCGATTCTTTTGGGCCTACTACCTTGCCATCAAGGCAAGTCGGTCGCTCTTCGAGAAGATGTTGTTTATGGTTCTCCATACTCCCCTAAGATGGCTTGATACCGTTCCTGTTGGCAGAATTCTGAACCGATTCTCTTCAGATTTCAACATCGTCGACAATCGCATCACTATAGACTGGACCCAGTTCATTTCCAATCTTTTGTCTCTAGTTGGTGTCTGTGTCGCCGCCTTCTTTGCCTCTGGTTTTGTCATTCCCTTGGCCATAGCCCTATTGGGGCTTGGTTGTATTCTGGGCAATAGGTTCCTTTACGGTGCGCGACCATTGAAGCGACTTGAGAGTACCTGCAAGTCACCCGTTTTCGAGCTCTTCAACGCCGCACTCGCGGGTGTTTCTACGATTCGAGGATACAAAAAGTCTCGGGTCTACATGGACAGAATGTATCAGAAACTTGACACATGGGCCATCATCACTTCCTATATGTGGCTTGTCAATCGCTGGATGGGTCTGCGTATGGGTCTCATTGGCACAATTTTCTCGATAACTGTTGGTATCATTGTCATCGTCAGTCCTAGTATGGACGCCGCTCTTGCCGGATTCACCTTGTCCTTCGCTATGGACTTCGCCGAGAGCATTCTTTGGACCATTCGAAACTACGCGACTATGGAGCTGAACATGAATGCGACAGAGCGAATTGTCGAATACACGGAGCTCGAAACTGAGTCACTTGAGGGAGAGAAGCCATCTGCCGCTTGGCCTACATCAGGAACCATGAAGATCGACAATCTGGAAGTCTCTTATGCACCTGATTTACCACCCGTGTTGAGGGGAATCTCTTTTGATGTTAAGAACAACGAGAGAGTCGGTGTTGTGGGACGTACTGGTGCCGGAAAATCCTCTCTGACCCTTGCCTTGTTCCGATTCTTGGAAGCTCGCTCTGGCAGTGTTACGATTGATGGTCTGGATATCTCCAAGGTTGATTTGCATAGCTTGAGATCCCGCCTGGCTATTATTCCTCAGGATCCTGTGCTTTTCTCAGGCACCATCAGATCTAACCTCGATCCATTCGAGGATAACACGGATGATGAGCTTCGCGAGTCACTCAGTCGTGTTCACCTTGTCGATTCTCAGCCCGCCACTCCTGCGAACGAGCCCTCCTCGGCAGCAACGTCAACAATCGCTGTCAAGAACACAAATATTTTCCGAGATCTATCAAGCCCCATCTCTGAATCTGGCGGTAACCTTTCACAAGGTCAGCGTCAGCTGCTTTGTTTGGCCCGTGCCATCGTAGCTCGGCCCAAGATTATGGTGTTGGACGAGGCCACTTCAGCTGTCGACATGACTACTGATGCACTCATTCAGCGCAGCATCCGAGAGGAGTTTACTGATAGCACATTGATCGTTATTGCACACCGTCTGAGCACCATTGCTGACTTTGATCGTATTCTTGTCCTCTCCGAAGGTCAGGTCGCAGAGTTTGGGACGCCCAAGGAGCTTTACGAGCAACAGGGCGTGTTCCGCGACATGTGTGATAGCAGTGGAGAGAAGGAGAAGCTAAAACAGACGATATTTGGTTGAAAATGGAAGGAACTGAGAGATTTATCCACTAGATGAGTCGAATCGCAAACTAAAAGTATTAATTGAGTTTACAATGCAATCTTCAGTCGGCCATCTTAATGCTTGAGACAACCAACGAAAGGGTACATGTTTTATTTCTTATCTTACGTCTTGTCCTGGGGGCAGCTTTTATATAGAGAATCAAACACGAAACTATTCATGGATCTGCAAAGCAACTCTGACTGATAATCTGTCCAAGTGAAGCAAATATTCGAGCCTTTGGCGAGAAAGGGGAGTAACAAATGGCGGAAGTGAAGAGGTTGGCCAGTCTTCGAGGCCAACTTGGGCAAAAAACGTGGCTCCGCCCGGGATCGAACCGGGATCTTTCATGGTGTTAACAAAATGCCATAATTAACTGTCAAAATTTTGGGCCCATGTTGGTAGCAAGCTTGTCGGGCTCCGGTGTAGGGTAAATGAGATGCCATAACCTTGCTCGCAGCAATTCTTTGGTACATGTTGGAAATCCATGCCAATATATCAAAAGAAGTATAAAGACAAGTTGCTAATATTAGATACTTCAGTATTCAAACTGTAGTGCATGTTGTTTTCGTACAGTTGTAGTGCTCGACCCAGGTAAACACGCAAGTGGCGTTGAGTTGTCAGACGTTATTTTGGAAATCATAGCATAAACGAAGCGGCAACGTGAAACTTGCAGTTCAGTGTCTTTTAACATAGTCATTGATTCAACGTTAATTCTACAAGTATGTACCTGGTAGTGATATTTCCTGATGCGCATTTATCATGATATACAGATTTTATACAAGTCTCCCTTCCTAGCTCTCCCATTTTATTTTCCGGACTTTCCAAACAGAGAAGTAATGTAGTCTCCGAATGTAGAGTTACCTTGAGCTTGTCTCTGTTTCCTTTGCTCTGCCTGGCTATCCCAGATCTTCTGGACGTTGCCCGCGACCTCGGCCTTGGCCTGCAGATCGGCGCGAAGAGCAGCCTCTTCAACCACACGCTCCTCAGCCGGTAGCTTGTCCAATTGCTCCTTCCACTGTTGCTGGAGTTCTTCTGTGGGCACGACAGAGTCGTCCTTGGCCTTGGGTAGTGTGGATTTGAAGACGGGAATAGGAAGACCTTCGGCCTTGGCCTTTTCTACTGCCTCTTCGTGCTTCATCATCCGTTGGTAGAGAGCGTCGGCGTGCATCTGGATATCCTCTTCCACCTGGGGTGATCTGCCCACTACTGATCCGTGGCCCAATGCACGAAGGAATCTCTGTATATAGTTAGGAATCTGGAGCATGGAGTATCAATTTTGAGCAACATACCGATTGCATCATGTAACACCTCTCAAACCTGCGCACTTGATGTCTGCACATTTGTATTTGATCGTCCCAACTACCATGCTTCATGCAATTCACCCACTCCTCTTGATACTCAGCGCAATTCTCCAAAGCCGCTTTGCCAATGGCTTCCTTTCGCTCCTTGTACGCTTCCAACACACCCATCAATTTTTCATGATCGGTTGCCGTCTCGGCTTCGATCTCGGCCAGCGGGCGGTAGTTTTTCCATAGGTGCGCATATCGTCCGTCTTGATACAAGCTCGCTGAAGGAGCAGCTGGCTTTGGAGTTTGTAATTCTGTTACTGCGGCATCGAAATTGCTGGGTTGCTGAGTCGCTTGGGGAGGGTTCGTGGGTTGGTTTGCTGGGTATTTGAGGGGAGATTCTTTCTCGAGAAAGTCGCGAAGGCTGGGATCAAGTTTTGCTAAAGGGTCTGCCGACTTGTCGGTGCCCATAATCGAAGATATCCAACCCATTGTGACAGAGGCGCTTAGTTTAGCAGAAGCAGAGGGTAGAGAGATCTGTTGGAGCTGGATGCGAAATTGACCCTCCAAACTTTCAGCATAGCTTCAACTGCGATAAAGAGGAGGTACGGATAAGACACTGGCACTGTACGAAATACTGTATGTCTACTACATTTACAACGCTGCCAATCAGACGAAGCTCATGTCATGAGAGCAATTAAAAGTTGAGAACTACAGAGTAGCTAATGTCACACAATTGATCCAGATGTGGTTTTGGTCATCAATTGTCATCGCTATTTTATTTTGAAGTGAACAGCACCTCATTTCCAAAGCCGAGCCGTGTCTAGATATCATGAACGAAGAGCTTCATCACGGACGCAACAGCATCTCACAAGTTAAAGCATGAGCTCTTCACTGGCATTTTTGGTCGGTGAATAGTCAAAGGTATGAACGTAATCTTGAGATCATGACGACCCTTTTCCTAGCCATATCACGCCCGATTGAACCATCAACCCAAAACAATTGTCTTCGTGAATCCTTTTTTATTCGCGATTGCATCTATAGCACAATCATTTGCAACGCAACATCCGGTGCCCGACCCTTCAGGGGAAATTTTCCATTTGCCCTGATGCTTATCACGCCTTAAAAATGCCAGAAGAAAGTCCCAACTTAAAACTTAGAGAACTTCTTAACAGACTTGCCGGTTCGGGGCAGGACACGCAGGACGTTGAAGCGGACCTGAAATTCATGTTAGCGATCATCCCTGACACAGAGATCCCAAATTGTTCGGGCCAAACGTACAGTCTTGCTGAGAGGTCGGCACTGGCCAACGGTGACCTGGTCACCCTCCTGGACACGGAAAGCGGGAGAAACGTGGGCGGCAACGTTCTTGTGGCGCTTCTCGTAACGAGAGTACTTGGGGATGAAGTGGAGGTACTCGCGGCGGATGATGATGGTTCGGTGCATCTTGGTGGAAACGACGGTGCCGGTCAGGATACGGCCACGGATAGAGACGAGACCAGTGAAGGGGCACTTCTTGTCTGCAAGGTCAAAATGTCAGCAATGCGCTCTCCATGTAAATCTTTCCCATCATTTGTCTCCCATCACACCCAATCATTCGATCGTCTTCCTCGTGCATTCGTTTGGCGATTTCGTGTTCGTTCTTCGTCCTCAAAATTTCCCATGTCCTAAATTCTTTCGCACGTACCGATGTAGCTGCCCTCAATGGCGGTCTTAGGGGTTCGGAAACCCAGACCAACGTCCTTGTACCATCGTCGGCCACCCTTGCCCGGTCGGGTGGACTTGGTCTTGGTCTTCGAGTTCTGGAAGATGTGAGGCTGCTTCTGGAAAGCACGCTCCGACTGGACGGTCAACTCGGTCGCCCTGATGGAAAGGTTAGCGACTCATTCGTTTTTTCGACATCGTGTATTTCGTTTCGCTGTGACTGACATCTTGAATTATCCTTCTCGGGCAGGTACCGTAGCGAGATGGCGTGTCGTAGGTTGCTGGTTGGGCGGATGTTGAGACTGGCTAAGGCGGACAGTAGTTTTCGCTGAGATGGAGAAGTAGGGCAAAATTCAACACACATTTCTAGGTTAGGGCTTGGGAAAAATTAGGATGCTGCGCCACAGATCGATTGATGATACACGTGATGGAGGGGATAATATTGTGGCTAGTGCTTTTACACGTGAGCTGGCGCCAGTTTTGAAAGAGGTTGCTTGTTGCACTTTAAAGTGGATATCTCGACGACGTGGGTCCCCTGCCCCTAACAGCGCTGCCGAAGTAAACAAACACGCGTGAGATGGATGGATGTAGTTAATGCATTGCTAGTCACAACCCACTATCAGTTTATCGCCGTCGCGCTTCATGCTGGGGAATGAACTTGTACCAGACAAGATCCAGCGACTTACTCATTCACAATGGCGCCTGGCGATGCCACTCTGCCCGCTACGCGGCGCACGCGCAGATCAATCGGTGCGCATACAGATGTTAATAAAGCTTTCGAGAAGGAGAATGCGACAACCGACGTCACAAGTTCGCTGGCTGCGAATCGCAAAAAGTCGAGGAGCAAGAGTTTGGGTCCTGGCGGCCTAGATGCTCTTATGAAGACCAACGGGAACAGAAGAGCTGTGAGACATAATTCTTGTTTCTGTTATTTAATTCTATATCATGTACTAATAAACTCAGTCTCTTGCCGTCCCTACGAGAGCCGCCCCGCGTTCAATCCTAAAACCAACCATGCCAATTCCTGAGATACCCCCCTTGAAGCCCAGACAACCAGACCTAATTAACTTTGGAACACCGACACAAGAGATTTCGACTCCTACTTTGCGCAGCTCAGAGAATAGTGGATCTAAGATTGCTGTCAAGACCGAGGAGGAGCAACAAGCCGCAGCACGAGAACGTGAGGAGCGGGAACGTCGCGATGCTCGTCGCAAATCACTTGCCAACCGTCGCGTATCATTCGCCGCCGAGGCAACACTACATACCTTCCATGAAGTCGAATTCAACCAAGATTCAACAACATCTACAGATTCGACGAGGCGAAACTCTACCGCAGCACAACAGAGGCAACAGGATGAGGAAGACAGGAATAACCGACGAGGCTCAGGCCCTCCTCAGATCGACTTTCACGACTCCGACGACGATACTGCGACGACACTCTATAGTTCAGATTCCGAGCCTGCAGATGCGGTCGAAGAGGTTGCTGATGTTGAAGAAGATGGTGACGATGACAGCAGCGAGTCTGACGATGGAACGATGATGACTGTTGACGATGTGACTGGAACCACAGCTGCCTCGGATCGGTCTGTTGATTCTGACGACGGAGAGTCAGCCACGCTGGACGAAGCCCTTCGACTAGCTGCGCGAAGAGCCGGCGCCCAACAGCTTGAGGACGACGAAGATGACGACGATCTAGACGACGACGAAGAGTTCATTCCCTCGTTTGGATGGGGCAAAGATGCAAACAAGCAAAATGTCGCTGCGCAGGACCAGGAAAATCTACCACCTCCACCCCGCCCTCAACAGGCTCAACCGAAACCACACACAGAGGATCCCACAGAGACAAATATGAGCATGGAAATGGACATGGATATGGATATGGATATGGACATGACACGCGCAGTTGGTGGTATTATCAAGCCTCAGCCAACCCAAGAGTTCGACCCAGATGAAGACATGTCTATGGATGTTACTCGTGTGGTGGGTGGCATACTTAACCGTCAACCCCCACAAGAACGCAACGCAGACGAAGATATGTCCATGGATGTCACACGTGCATTTGGCGGTATTGTCAATCAACCTCAAAAAGCGAGCGCCCCTGTGGATGACGAGGAAGAAGAAGATGATGCCCCAATGGAAGAAGCTACTATGGAATTTACGACTGCCATTGGAGGCATCCAACGCCCACCACCCGTTGAAGAGGATGATTCGGATGTCAATGAGGACATGTCCATGGAACTCACCACTATCATGGGTGGGGTCCTGGGGAAGAACAAGAGAAAGAGCATCGCTACTTCCCGAAGGCGTACAGTCTCTCAACCTGACGATGAAAACGACGATGACGCCCCGATGGATATGACTCTTGCAGTTGGCCAAATTCTCTCAAAACCGGACGATGAAGAAGAAGAAGAAGAAGACAACGAAGATGAAGGTGACGCTACGATGGGCATGGATATGACTACTGCTATTGGAGGTATTCTCAACAGAGTGAAAAATGGCTTCCGGGATCTGGGCAAGAGAGTTATGGAGGAAGAAGCTGATAGCGCAGTCCACCCAGACGAAGCGATCCAGGCCGCCATTAGCAAGACTTCTACTAATGACTATCTTGCGCCCCCTGTTACGAGCGAGATGCAAACCACCACCCTAAGTCCCCGACGCTCAAAGTCTCCCGCAAAATCTCCCACAAAATCTCCAGCAAGTGTTTCGCGAAATGCCACCAACCCCAAGATCCCAACGCCTCAACGAAGCACTCGAAGTTCTAGGACGCCCTCACCCGTGAAGTCGACAACAACACCACAGTCAGCCAAAGTCAGGACCCCGGCATCCGCCAAACCAGCTACACCTCAGCTTGACTCAGTTGTATCAGAAAGGATGACCACTCCTCGTTCTGCACAACGACCCCTTTCTGCTTCTCCAAAACGACCATCATCCACCAGAACTGCCAGAGTCAGCTCCAGGACCCCGTCGCCTGTCAAGTCCACTCCCAAGCAAGGGCTCTTCCAGAACAGTTTCAGAAATGGCAGCCGGACACCGACAGTCACGTTGACACCTCAACGATCACTATCGGGGCTCGGTGCAGATCGACCTGGACTTGGGTCACCGCAGGTCACTGCACTCTTTGACCGCCGAGGCTCCATTGGCGACGTGGCTACTAACTTCGTGCCCGGAAAACGTGGTGTCATGTTCGAGGACCCCAAAGAGATGACAGAAGAGATGGACCGTGAAGCTCGGGAAGAAGAGGAGAAAGAGAATCGTAGAAAGATTCTTGAACGCGAAGCTGACGGCGCCGAAGCTACGCTTAACCTGCGCGAGATGATCGACAGCCTGAGTCCCAAACGCAAGCCGCTTAAAGGGCGCAAGAGTCTTCACGTTGGGAGTGCGAAGGGCCTTTTGGGGAAGAGACCGAATGAGCTTGATGATGAGGAAGAGGCCGAAGAGAGTGATGGTGTGAAGAGACTCAAGGGTCATCAAGGAAGCCCAGTGAAGAATATCAGACTCCAACAGCCGCCTTCTAAAGAAGAGACGACGGGGAGACTGAACCTTTCATTCCGGAAAAGCTTGGGGCCTAACACCGCCACACCGACGTTATCTTCACCAGCGAAGCCTGACGCAGCAACCACACCAAGGCACCAGGGAAGATTCAAGGATGTCGCAGATGATCGAGCTGGCCATCAAGTCAATTTCGATGAATCGCCTGTTAAAGACGCCGAACAACTGGAAGATGAAGCAGAAGCAGAGGACGAGGCAGACGGAGAAAGAGTTCATCTCCAGGACTTCTTGAACATGACTTCCATCCGCTTCATGGAATTGACAACCACCAAGCGCCGTCACACGCAAGCCCCTGGAACACTCGAGAATGGATTCCTTGACGAGGGCGAGGAGGACCTCTCACTTGAGCGCTGTGTTGTTGCAGGAGCCTGCACTGTGCCAATGCTCGAGCTATACCAGCACTCCTGTCGTGAATTGAAGAAGTACATCTCCGAGGGTCGTAGGATTGTTAAAGAGATCGAGACCGACACCTTCGAGGACAACCCTCCACTTTTCAAGGAATATATGGCAGCCACACCTGACGTCAAGACCTTGATGGATAAGCAATTCATGAACGTCAAGAACCACGCCCGCCTTCTAAGTAAAGCTATGTGGTACGAGTGGCGAATGAAGTTACAAGAAGGTTTGAGACAAGGTCTCCTAAGCATCGACGAAGGCATGGAAGCCGACAAGGAACTTTTGGATAAACAGAAAAGTCTTCTTGATTCTGTTCTACCTGACATCGTGGCTCGTTACAAGTCGCTTGTGGAGGAGAGCAACAATCTCGAAGAAGTCGTCCGAGAGCTTGCGGACTGTGACCCTGCTGATCTCGAAGCTGCTCGCGATGAGCTTGCCTCTCTGGACGAAGATGTTGAGTACAAGAGAAAACGCATCGCAGAGCTAAGGGAGCAATTCCAAGCTTCGGAAGTTGAAGTTGAGGATTTGATTACCCAGAAACAGAACTGCATTGATGATATCGCAGAGTCTGAGAAGATTCGAGAGGAGTGTCGTGGCTGGACGAGCACAGAGGTTAATAGCCTGAAAGGTACGTGTTTTTGGCAACTATTAATGAACAATCACTAACTGAATGTGTAGCTCGAGTTGATGCTATCGAGAAGCAACATGGCTGGTCGGTGACTGGTATTTCTGGCACGGTTTTGTCTATGGCATATAAGCGTGAAATTGAAATTGTTTTCGATATTACGGCATTCCAAGAGCACCAACCCAACACAACAATAGATCTCTGGTACATCGCTGTGGATCGAGAAGAAAATCCACGACCAAAGACTACGGAAAAGGAGTTTTTCTTACAAACTATTCGCGATTATGCTCGTGCACTCCCACATAACCGCACCGAGGTATCTCACCTTCTCAACAGTGTGCAGGTCGCTTGGGACAAGGCGAACTCTGTGTCGTCACAAATCGAGCGACTCAATGCAACTTTTCCTACTACTGTGCAGAGAACTTCCGACTCAAGTATCGCGATCACAACATCTTTGTTGCTTGTGCCCTTGGAAAGCCGTGTGGAAGTCAAGTTGGAGCTCCACAGTCAAACAAGCGGAGATGGCCTTGATATGGCTCTCAAGCCTGAGGCTAAAGTAATGTATGGCGAGCACTTCAATATTCCCAAGGTCGCTGACTTCCTTGCGACAAGGATAGGTAAGGCTGTTGGGGCTGGCGAGGCGCAGTGGAGTGATGTGATGGTGGAATTGCATGGGCGATTGATCGCGAGAGGCCGTAAGGGCTAGCCAACTTTACAGACATGGTAAATAATGAGTGATGATGGGACCGGTAGCATATGGGAATCAGAAAGCGGCGTTGTTTGGAATTAGATACCTAGGTTTGGCTTTGTCTCTTTGTCAGGACATGATAGTATTGACTGCATAGTAGCTTTGTGATACATAATACATAGATGTGACAAACAACAATGCAGGAAGTCTTGCACTTCCGTTTATCTCCCACGCTAAGCTATCTATTGTGATGTCTTCTGGAGTTGATTGTTCTTGCTTGTACATGATGTTCGAATTCAAAGTGTGGTGACCGGCTACTGAACAATCGATGAACACCACGAGACTGAACATCAGAACAATTAATGAACACTGCAAGATTTGATGTTCCTGTATTCATGATTCTGAACACAATTGAAAATGCAAAAATTTGATAGGCTGGTATTCATTGAACATATTTGTACTGGCAGTGACAGCCAGCTGCCAGGAAGTGACGGCAGTGCTCGCAAGTGTCAACGGCCGATACTTGAGGGTTGATTCACAGCAAACAGATTCTGCTGGCACTTCTGTTTGCCTAACCGTAATTCCATTTCTCTTCCTTCCTTCCTAGATTCCTTCTTTTCTTCACAATCATCACAGAAGCTTCACTCATCAGCAAGTTCGCACGTCAGCCTCAACATTCAAGTGAGTTCCCCTGAGATCACAGCATCGTATACTACACTACGCACTTCACATCGACTTCACCGTCACATATCGCATACTATAGCGAATACAAACAAACTGACAGTTTCATCTTTGCAGGCCATTCGCCTTTTTCTGCTTTTCCCACAATCATCACCGAAGCCTCTCTTTCGATACCCAACACGTTTTTCACCACTATCCTCAAGTAAGTCTCCTCGAGATCGCAGTAACCATATTCGCTTTCGTATACGACGGACAAACTGACAGTTACATCTTTGCAGGCAATCTGCTTTCTCCCTCTTTTTCTTTCGACAGTCACAGAAGCTTTACTCGTGACAAACAACAAGTTCGCACGCCACACCCAAGTGAGTTCCCCTGAGATCATAGCATATCGTGTTTACCTACACACTTGACATTCACTTCGCCTTCGCGAATACTATATAATATATTGACGATGGGAAAGCTAACAAACATATCTCCCAGACAACCACCAAGATGCGAACCACCGATCTTCCTTCGTGGCTGTGGCTCCCGCTCCAGGATAACTGCGAGTGGGATTCCCCATTCAACATGGGGAACTGCTTTGACGAGCAGTACCACAACATCTTCTTCGCTATGATGAAGTTGTTGATTGACCTCACCAGGCTCACGACGTTCCCGTTTCTTCTCTTCGTCGCGGGGATGTATGCAGAGTGTATGGCCAACTTGCCCATGGCCTTCCTCTCAATCATCACCATCATCCCCATGATCCTCATGCGGCTCATCTGGGCGGAAGAATACCACATCCATGGGGGTATGGGCAACCCCGTGGTGGCTTATTCTGTCAAGACCTGGATCATTCTGTCCACACCAAACATTGTTTTGTGGGCTCCCAGTGCCGCATTTGCGGTGAGTCAGTGGGTGCGAATCGTTGATGAAACCATTATTTCTCTTCGTATTCAAACCCACTCCAGCTTCGACTTTGAGATTCTGTTCCCTGACTTCTCGGCCGGGAGTGTCTTGGATTCAGATCTCAGTCAATCCGGTGCGGAAGCCTGGATGAAGAAGCTGGTGCAAGAGGATCAAGACAAGAGACAGTCTCGACGGGAGGAAGAGGAGAGTGTTAGGGCGGATCAGGAGAAGATGGAGCAGGCCTCTTTGCTGGTAAAGAAGCTCAACAACGAAACCCACAACGCCATCTGGAGAGCTATCAGCAAGAGGCGACCACAGTCCATCCTCGGACGTCAGTCAGTTCTATCTCACCGGCAAGAGACTGAACTGCTGGCTGAAGAGAGGGGCCTGAGCAAGACCGAGATATTGGCTCAGCGCTATGTGGTCGTGCCGGTGGATCAGAGCGCTCAGTCCGCTGAGATTGCTCCCGCTGGCTCCTCCCCATCAACTCCTCCTCCCCCTTCCGCTCGCAAGACGACACCGAAGAAGCCATCTTCT